>VZRN01000276.1:109647-126807 GCA_013397935.1 Dasyornis broadbenti
AAAAAAAAAAAAAAAAAAGATCTGCGGGTTAAAGTGTTCTGTTTCCTTCCTACATAGACAGGAACAGTTCAGTGTTGCTCATAAAATGTGTTTATTTGCTTTATTAGTAAAAGTAAGAGGAAAAATTAGGAATTGTCCATCGTCATCTATTGTTTATTGTATGTATTGCCACAGGCAAGAAACATGCTATTTCTAATCTTAGTTTGCTTTGTTCATCTCATTTTACTTTTGATAGCTTACAAATGTGAGTGCCTACTGTGATATGACCCAAGTTTCATGAAATAAGACCCTACCAGGATTCTGCTGCATAAGATGTGTTGTACAGCTCAAAGCATAATGAACATTTGAAATCACAGTACTTCTTCAGTCCAATTTAAATAAATGATCCTGGTTGATTATGGGAAATCAAGAAAGTCCAAGGAAAAGGAATGTATTTGGAATGCTGGAGTCTAAAGGATAAAATGATGATGTGATCCCACTTAATGAAGTGTAAGCTTTCAGTTTATGTAGGGTCAGCAATTTTCTTTCATTTTGTGGCTCTATGCCAAGCAATAGTTCAGTCTTATGTTCTCTAGGAGATTACAGTTACTCTGCCTCTAATTGCAATACGTAAAAAAAAAAATGCAAGAGGATATTTTTAGGGAGTTTGTGAGACTTTATACAGTCTCTTTTCTTTTTATGGTCTCTCATTTCTTAAACCTGTGCATCATTTGTTACGGTTAAAGTAATTATGTGCCAGGAAGTTTAATCTGTCAATTAGACTGTGTATACATAACACTTATTGTAATGGTTTGAAATACTTTTGAAAAGCATGGACAGGATTCTTTTCATGAAAGAATGTGGACAGAACTTAAACTATCTGTTGCACTTTTGTGATTCTGTCTGTTCTGCACTTCTTTTTGTTCCTCAATAGAATATTCTTCCTAAAATACAAAACAAAATGAACAATCAATAATCTGTGATACAGAACAGTCTTGTGGAATGGAAATATCAAAAGTCTAATGTTTTTTCCTTTGGTGATTTACCCACACAGTAAGAGCAAAAAATGTGAATGATTTTTTTGTGAATGTGACAAGATTCACACTGAGCCTTATGCAACCAGAGAAAAGGAGATCCTAAAATTCAAACATCTTCCTTATAGACGGCTTCTTCTCCTCTGTATCATATGTTCTAGACTCTATATGCCTCCCATATTCCATTCATTGTCTGACTCATTTATGCAGGAGCTATATTCATAGCAAATTAAGCTCTTAAATAATGGACACAGACAAAGACTGAGAGTTGGAAACTAGTCTAAAAACATCCTTCTCAGCCTGTACTTGCCTTAGTAAGCACAGGGAAATCTCTGCTTCCAGGTTAGACCAAGGCATTTCCCAGTTTTCCTTTATTTTCCTAGGAGAGACACTTAATTCTCCAGAAAGCCATTTGGGACATCTAGACTGCATTTCTCTTAATGCCTCCGGAGACTGAGGAAAATATACAGGGACACTTTTTTCCTAATTTAGACACTTAGGTTACTGTATCTCACAATCATAGAATAATTTAGAAAGAATTTCTGGAACTCATGTAGTCCAAGACCTCACGTAAAGCAGCATTAAATAGATCAAATTATTAAGAAGCTTGACCAGTAGACTTTAAAATCTGTCATCTTCAGGGATGGAGAGTCCATCCCAAGAATTTCTGGGAAACCTTCCCAGTTTTTGATTATTTCAGTAGTGAAAAACTTTATCCTAATATCTAATTTATTTTTCATAATATCAAAGTTTCTGTCATTCCAATTTCTGTCCTCCAGAGTTTTTTGTGCATCACTGCACACCTCCAAGATGCATCTACCTCTCTTCTCTGCATAAAACTTTATTAATATTTTCCATAAGCCTGATCTTCTTAACACTGCGCAAACACTGTCTCGGCCTCTTAAACATTTTGTGATCCATGCTCATAATCATTGTTTTGGTTCTCTGACATACTCATTCCAGCACATCATTATATTTCTTGCACCAGGGAATAAAAACTGGACACAGTACTCCAAAAGCAAAGTCACAGCCACCAAATAGCAGGGAATAATCACTTCACTTAACCTGTAGGCAATGATGTTCCTGCAAAGATATTTTCAGCACTCCACGACTTGCAGATCCCTTTCTGGAATCATTAAATAGTCTCTGGTGTCCTTGGATGATACAAATACACTTTTAAATGAACTCTAGAAAACAACTGGAAGGTAAATATGGTGTGGCAAGTAGTGTTTATCTGTAGTGACTTGTGTCATGCAGGTGAGAGTATGTAATCTCAGGTAAACCTTTCAGTGTTAAACATTAATACCATGTAATGGTGTTAGAATCTCCAGTATGTTTTTATTAATTTAATCTCCAAGCTACTTATGTGAATTATAGTATCTAAGTATCAATTATTTCATTAGCATGTACATCACCACCTTGCTTTGGTATATGTCTCCAGTCATTAAAGAAAAGGGCTTGATTAGAGGCCATTTCTGTGGCAAACATAAGGTTTGCTGGCTGCAATGCTCCCATTGGAAGAGAAAGTACTTAAGTAGAATATATTTCTCAAAAACAATCAATTATAGGGTAGGTAGCATCCTGGCAATTGTGTAACTGTTTAACATTACCGAACATTTTACTTTGTTTCAAAGATTTCAATGTTTCTACACAGTAAATTCTTTTTTAAGATAGGTGAGAGGGAAGCCATACTTTAGGAGCCACAAAATATTCAGAACTGTTCTTCTAATTTAATTTGTAAAATTTATGTTGAAAATTTAAAGTATATTCTCTCTTCAAGTAACTTGTCTCCCAAAACAGTTTTGCTTTTGTATATATACAGATATGTGTGTAATAGATAATAGAGAAATTCTGATGTAGTCATAAACTCATGTAAATAAATTAATATAATTTTCCGTCAATTACAAAAAAATAACAGAAATAAATACTAACATGACATTATTTTTTATCTCTGTCTCTCAATTTTATTCTCATCTTTCTTTTTTATAAGAAAAATTCAGGGTGTATACCAAAAGATAGTGATGTGCTTCCAATATTTTTGAAAGGATTTTCCTGAAAAATTCCCTTTTATCTTGTAAGTGTGATCTATCTTCTCAATGGTGGGGTTTTTTTCAGATAAAAAGAGTAAAAGTTAGGAAATATTTTCTTATGGAAGCACGATTTATTCCCAATAACTCTTTAAAAAAACATTTAACAATAGCACTTACTTTGAAAGTGTTTTTTGGTTATGTTTTTATTTTTGGGGTGTTTTTTTTTTTTGCTTTTTTTATGTTTTGTTTTGTTTTATGGTGAACACTTTCTCTCTTTTTGCATTTCTGGTTTTTTTTGAGAAGCAATCTGTACTTTTTCATGCCTTTGAAAGGTATGTCTTATATAACTTATGTTGAAAGGAACAAATATATTTGTAATAAAAATGCACTCTAATTTTAAATCTCTTGTTCTTGAGTCCCTTTGTATGTTCTCTTCCAATTTATTTCAAGACTATTTATTCTGAAAAATGTAGGACATCTCTTGTCTTCTGCTGAAGATGTAATCAGTACTTCATGCTACCTATAATCATCAAACCATACTATCAAAAAACCTGCAAGCACAGCTTACCTCAGTGTAGCTGAGACCCATTTTTGTATATCTTGAAAGTAATCTAATTTGACATTTTCTCCACAGCTAAAGATTCCCATTAAAATACCGTGCAGGACTGGTATGTCAGAAAACAACACAAACACCTGACACATAACTGTCTTGATCACCTTGCTGCTAAATCCAATGATAAAAGTAAAGCCAGATAAAGTCAGATGTGGCTGATCTCTCAAGCTTTAAAGATTTGGGACATTTTCATAGAGAACTGCTAAATTCTTTTTCTTGTTGTCTTTGCTTTTACTGCCTTCTATCCCTCCATATTTTTTCACAGGGTCTTAACAGAAGAGAGAAGAGGGTCAGGCATCATGAAACAAAAGAACAATTCAGTGGAACAGTATCCTGCCCTGACATAGGCTCTTTTCCCAGAGCAGCAGGTTTTCCATCCACTATGCCAACATGGCCAGAAGAGACAATTAAACCTTTTATGCTTGATAGGCCAGAAGACTGGCTGATTCTTTTACAATTTCTATGGGAAACAACTCAAATTTGGAAAGAAAACAAATCTCCTATCATAAAAATCTCATTCACTATTGTTCTTCTCCAATTAACAAAATATTAATCAAATGAAAACATTCCTACAGCATGAAGTGTACAGAAATTGCGTTAACTTCAAAATATTTCATTGCTGACTTAAGCAGTCTGTGGACAATTGATTGTCTATTAACTCTTCATGAGTCCTCAATAGTGTTTACTTCATGGCTTAAAAAGAAGCACTTAACAAAATTTTAAAAATAACACAGTTTAAAAAATATAATTCATTGTGGAAATAAACTGTAGTTCATACTGTAACCTAAGAATTTTAATCTGATAATCTCAGAACCATTTTATAGTGAAAAACAGAATTAAAGAGCTATTGGATATAGTTAAAATGTAAACTGAATCATTTTTTTAAAATATAAGTTATAGACGATACTTATACATAGAACATATTGGGACAGTTTCCAAATCAAGACAGATAGAGCTGAATCTTGCAAAAATTGTACATCATTCTCAGTGCCTTATATTAAGAAAATATTGTTTATAACTCCATACAGATATGGTATTGCTTTATTCATATTTCAACTTCTTTTGAAAGGTTTTGAGTTCATTATTTCATTCCCAAGAAAGGAAGTGAAATGATCCAGAGCACTAATTAAAAATAAATCACTATTTTTTAAACCATAGCATACCTTTAATAAAGTAATTAATGTATAGTGTCTTCCCTTTTTATTGTTCTACATTATGAGACTCATCAAAAAATATCAAAGAAAGTGAGTAAAGTTTATTTTTCCTAGGATCAAGTACAGTATAGCCAGTCATAAAGGATCTACCAGCAAAAGGGGTAGGTTGTTTGATGATAGACAGACATCCAATCAGCAGGAGATTGCAGTGAGAAAAATATCTAAATATGTGAAAATTTATAGTCTCAAACTTTTATCCCTTGAGACGCTTCAGGACAAAACCATCAATGACAGGAAAATTTTGTAAAAATATTATCAGAGGAAAATACTTAAAACTAAAATATTAATTCAATAGGAAAAATACATTAGGAGACTGGAGTGTTATTAATTCCGTACAGCATGTGTGTGTGTATGTATATAGTACATATATATATTAAAGCATCAAAGAAACAGGTGAGGTTTACATTACACTTGGATATGGCAGTGTTGTATGGCATAGATAATGTATATAACCGAATATATTATTGCACCTTTTCTAAAAGAGTAGCGTGTATAACATTTTGGCCTGAAAATATCAGTGTACTAGCTGTATCAGAACAAGTACACAGAACTTAAATTTGAAAGAACTATTGGCAATTACATTTGTTTCAGATATTTGAATTAAAAGAAAAATAACCTTGTGACAGACAGATATAATTTTATTATTTTACTTGAATTAGAGGAAAGGAACACGGATGAACAATGATGAAAACAACGGAATTATTGTGCTGAATGTGTTTTTAAACTATTTAAAATTAAATGAATTGCCAAGGCAAGCCTAAACCAGTTGCATTGCCAATGTTAAGACATGAAAATTAGATGAATTGCATTGAAAATTATCAGGGCTATTTGTTAGAGATATCAATTATGCAGCCAAAATAGAAGGTTTTCATAGCGAGTCTTCACATCCCTGCAGCCGGGCAAACTAATAGATGTACCTTGCTGTTTTTTTCATGAATTCCTAATTTAACTGACATGATCCTGCAGCCTTTTTCCATGTCTGTGGAATAGTCTGTACAGTATACCAAATACTCAAGCAGGCTTAGCAGCTTCAAGTTAGACCAGCTTTTTGGGTATTTTTTCAAGAAATCTAACTTCCAATGACATTTTGTAAAAAATAGCCACATTTTCAAGGCAACTCATCATGTGAGATGTAAAAAATTCCATTTTTTTTCTGTATAAAACCTGTTCTAAGCCACTTATAAAATTTAATAGCAAATTATAACCTTTCAGAACAGAACAGAACACCTAAAGATTTCCTATACGATAGTGCCATCTGGGAAAGTGAACACTGATATGTTTAAAGTGGGAGATTAGCCCTTTCTGTTTATCTAATAGAAGTTACCATCACTTCTTTCACACCTTTCCTTAGAAATCAATACAGTTGTAAAACCTCTCTGCATTTTTAACAGCTTCAATTCATTTTCTGTGTAACTTCTGTGTTCCACATCAGGGAATTCCTGCCTGAAATTAATTCATCTATTGTCTGTGAAGAAGAAACTGGAGAAAGATGTCATGATCTCCATTATTTCTTTGGCAGAAGTGGTTTGAAAACTGTTTCCTATTGAGATGTAGTTTTAATTCTTATTTTTTTAAACCTGAATTAAGAATTGTTGCCAGTAGATAAGTGGATCAGAATTATTCCCAATCACTTAAATACATAGAGTATTTCTTTTTTCTTCCCTCTGCTTTGTTTTCATGCTGAAGGTCCTTTCCTGTGTGAGGACCTTGTTCCTTTTCAGATAAGGTCCATGTTTTGCCAAGTAAAAGTGCATCTGGAAGGATCTGCTAAAACCCGGCATAAACAGGCATAACTGAATTGACTTCTCAAGTGGCTATCAGAACAATAGGAGAGATAACCAAAATGGCAAGTAAATTAAAAAGAGCAGAAGTCAGTACACTGTCAGTCTTGTCTGTGTTGTGTTACTCTGTATACTTGCTGCTTTCTTTTGCTTCCAAGGTCACTCAACCATGTAATAAGTAGATTTACAATGTGTTGGTACTTCCTGCATTAGTTGATGTTCTGTCATGCAGTGGTGCAGTCGGAGATTTTCTACCTTTTTCCTAAGCAGGCTACAGTGATAAAGTAAATGCAAGTTATTCATGCCACTACAAAAGTATCTGCTGGGTTTGCTTATCCAGTGTTTTTCCTATGTTTTACACATATTATCCTGTATTTTCAAATATACCTGTTATAAGCTTCTAAACTGCCAGAACATATGCAAGTTTCAGACACTGGTTGCTTTCATCAGTATAAAAGGAAGTTCAGAAGCAGTAAAAGAAATCACTGATTCTAATGAGATTTTGCTCTACATTTGTTTCTCATAACTCAAGTCTCATAACTGTGGTATGTCAAGCCTAGATTCATGACAGACCTAAGAAACAGCAGCCCTACTAGAGCTGTAATCTAAAGCACAAATGATTAAAGGTTAAGGCCAACGTGAGAAGATCAAATACTGAAATCTTCCTCAGTCTTTTGGATTTCCAGCCTGCAACTTTAATCTCTTAGGAGAGTAACAGAACTAAATTATATGCTGTTCTGATTTTGGAAATGATATTTCCAATTCTCTGTCTAAAGCCTTTTCCCAGGGCAAGACAAGAATGAAAAAATAATCTAAGGTCAGCTAGATAAAAGGATACAAAGCAACTCAGGAGAGAGGAGATCACTGTTCCATTAACTGCTTAAGGGTTTACTTTATATTAAGAGTTAGTGAACAAAACACGTGAATGCCTTTGAACAGGGCTTAGAATTTATTTGCCCTATTCCAGGAAATTTTTCCATCAACCAGATATTTCCTTTGAGCTAAAGACTGTGAGTGATCATTCATGTAGACAGTACGTATGTGAGAGCAAATCAAACTTTCAGTCGTAATGCCTACAGATATTTTTATTTACCAGGAATGAGAGCACTAGTAAGAACAGCTCTAGTAAATTATAAAGTAGACAGTAAAAAAGTAGATTATGAAAAAGCAGGAAAGTGGTATAACTCTAGTGAAAGGATGTTTTAAAGACTCTTTTTGCTAGGAATGGGTCAAGCAGGTAATGAAAGAATGGTCTCTAAGAGGTCAGAAAGTTGATCAAAGCTCAGGAATTTTCTAGCAAATCAGCTAATCTAGCAGAGGGAGAAAGAGACCCTTGTTGGCACAAGTTACTGTTGAGTTTGATGTGGACTCAATATAAAACCAAGCTGGAGGGAGAATCAAGGTTCTTGATGGATATATAAACATAAAACAAAACAAAAACCCAAAAACAAATAAACAAAAAAACCTTTTTTTTTTTTTTTTTAAATCACAGTAATAAATCACCAAACAGTTGCCTAAGATGCTATTTTATCAGACACTTCAAAGTCCTTCTGATGCAATAATTTAATTAGGAATATACAGATACAACTATATTTTCCCTACATAAAGCAAATATATCAGGAAGAGAGATTTGCTGAAAGAGTTGTAAAAGGAAACTTTTTCTAGCATGCACAAAACATGTATGCCAGTATTATATTTATTAACTATATTAATAAACAAACCATGACCCTCCAAAGAAAAATCAGAATCAAAAAGCTATTTTTATGTTCAATAAAAATAAGTAGACTAGACTAAATCTCATATTTCTCTGTTTTCACAAGTAATCCTATAATTCTTTTGAATATATTTAGTGTAGTGTTTTGCCATGTTAAAGGTTATAAAACCAATCTAATTTTCTTTAACATATATAGCTGTGAAATATGTCTTCCATCATAATTTTAATAATTTAAAATTTAAAAATTTGTCATCATTAACAGGAGTTATAATATTTCATCTCGACCTCAGTGAGATAAACCTCCATTTATGCATTAAATTGGGATGAGATTTAATAGCTCTTTAATGCTTAGATCCCCAAAATGGGAGAGATGCTTAATTCTGAACGTGAACTTAATCATGCAATCAATAGAAGATTAAACTTTCCAACTTCAGAATTCTCTTCTTTACATCAGAATCTCAAATTCAGTAGACTGACTTCTCAAATATAAACATGTAAAATATATGGGACAAATTTTTAGAAATAATGTTAATATTGTTCTTTGTCCTTTAGTACTCATCTGTGGCACAGCAAACAGAACTTTAAGAGAGTTAGATTTGTCTATTCTTTTTTAGTTTTACAATGGAACAATACAAATTTTTACTGTAATATGGTCTAAGTCAAATTTTGTGGAAAGCAAACTCTCAATGACTTATGTGGATTATTTTTGTTACAGCAAATTCAGAGCAACATTATACATATTTACCAGTAAATATAGTTATAAGTAATATAATTATGATGTAATATAATACTCACATGTCGTGTAGCTTGCAACATATAATGTTATGTGAAAATAACTGTAATTATTTTATAAATTATACATAGCAGCATCAGGACAAACAGGCATAGAAAAAGTAGGTTATTATTAAGGCGTAATAACCCTTAGGATGTCTCCACCAGACCCAGAAGAAGGGAGGATACTGTTGTGTGGTGGGAACTAGTGCTTTAGATCAGCTTTCCCTTCAGTGTGTGCCAACTTTATCCCTTTCTTAAGGCCAACAGAAATACTGAGCCTAATCCTGCAGGAATCTGTCCTGCTCTTAGTCCTTTTGCAAACTCCTTCCTTCTCTCTCTACCCCACCTGAGGTAGAAGCAGGTTACCACACAGAACCTCTAGCTCCTCTTTCTTAACAGCAACATGCAACTTTGTCTACACTGCTGACATGCCATAAACTAGCTCTGAGAGGCATTAGATAGCTTTTCATAGTGACTTAGAACACTTTTAATGGAATTCCCAATGCTTTTTGAATCCTCTCTGATTATTGGGAATTAAGATTTGTGCTATCATTCTATTAATCCTTGAAAACGTTTTTTTTTTAACAGGAGATATCAAAAATGTAATCAAATTTTGAGTAAAAATACAAGAAACTTTCACTTGTCAACTGAATAGTTCTTTTTAGCTGAAGCAGCATGAAGGACTGGAAGAACCAGCTAGCTTAATCTCATATTTTTGGAGACATCCATTCAAAATAAACAATTCATAGATCTGCCAGTTTCCATTTTAAAGATAAACCTGTTCCTATCCTTCATATAAGCAGGTATCACACTAATCCTCAAAGTGGAAAGTTTCACTTTCCTGAAAGCGAGCATACCAAAAGATACTGAATAGTTTCCAAATTCCTAGGTAAGGTATTTTTAGAACACAGTCTAATATCTGCAGATAGGTAATTTCCACTCTCCCCAGGGAAGACTCAGAACTACTCAGGGAGAGAAATTAAATGAAAAGGTTTCAAAACACTGAAAATCTACTTCATTTTCTTGAACTAGAACTTTCTTCTTCTGTGAAAAATACATAATCTGAAATTTTATGGGTTTTTTCAATAAAGCGGTTCATCTACATCCATGTCTGGTTTTCCATAATTGTTTCCAAGAAAAGTTCTTTCATTCTTTTTCCAAATGCTTATTTATATTTTATTTAATATAATAACATTTTAACTTATTTCTAATATTTAAGTCCTACAGTGATAATGTTCCTTTCTACATTGCAATAGATTTCCTCTTGGCATTGATTACAGTGTCTTTAAATTGCAGCCAGCCATTCCTAGTTTTTATATTTAATAAACAAAAACGACAACTCAAATTTGTTCCTAAAATATCTTTGAAGAATCCCTGTAATAAGTTCCTTCCATTCTGATTTCTTCCTAGACAGAATTCAGCAATTGATATGATGGGGCATTCTGAGTTTATTATGCTGCTAAGTTTTACTAAGTGATGATACTTGAAATTTTCACCTCTTATTCCTTTTCTGTATATGCTATCCTATGGGCAGTAAAATCATCATGTCATTTTAACCTTTGCTGACTTCATGCACAGCAGCTCTGCTACTTTTCCCACTGTATTTACATTAATGCAAGTATTCATATGGTTTCTACTGTGCTTTATTTTCCTCTTAAAAAAATAACTCAGAATGACTTTTGAGAATTTTTACTATCTGCTCATTATTTGTGATGTCTGCTCAATTTTCCATTTAGTTTTACTGCCTGCTTTTAGTATTCTAAGATTTTTCTGACTACTCTTAATATTCTTCTTTAGAATACTATATATTCAAGTAGCTCTATATTTTAAATGGTATTTTTTTGAGGTACAATCGGTTAAAATTTCAGTTGAAAAGAAATATACAAAATCTTCTTTATATTTATTTCAGTAGAATTTTCTGTAGAGCTAACATAATTTATCAGTTTATTTAATTCATGATTTTGCCATTTTTATGTACAGAACTTTAGTTACAAACCTCACTTCTGCAGAAATTTGTGAAATAAATTTCTCCATGCTTGCAAAGTACACTGTTGTTGTAGCGATGACTGTGATAGAAAGAGTTACAAGAAAAGCAGTAACTGTCTTGAGGACATGGTTTCAATACAGTCTAATAAATGAAATATACAGCTGTAGATGGAAAATAAAAAGATAAGACAAAATATTGAATTCCTTTCCTTTTTTCCCCCATGAGGATCATCCATTTGACATACTTCATGACATAGTCCTGGGGGGAGAGGAGGTGACTGGAAGGAAAGGATGCAATTGTACAAGTTTTATGTAGTTGTAAAGTTGCAAGGAGGTGCACTGTTGAAAAGCAACCTTAATTCTAGAATTTCCTAGGTGATATTAGGCTTGGGGATATTTTTCTTTAACAAAGTACTGCTCTGGCCCTTTCCCTGGATATGCAAGAGATGTAGCTTCACTTCTGTGATAATTGACATACTGTTCCTATAATTTTCTGTCTGGAAGATTTTATCCTGTAGCCTTTTTTTTTTGCTTTCAGTCATGAAGAAACTACTGCTACTGCACCTAGTGGTGCATGTGGCTGATTCACAATATCTTCTTTGTCAGCACCAGCTATTTTTGTGTTAATCCATTTCTGCTAGCACCCATACATCATTGCTGGAAAAAAGGCATCAACATAACTGTCAGATGTAGCCCAGAGATAGCTATTTTGAAGTGTTTATGATGATTTAAAACTATTAGAGTCCAGTCCAAGTTGCACAAGAGAAACAGATAAACTTTGTTAGAACAAAACATAAGGAGAAATTGAAGGCAAAATGTCTTTCGGGTAAAATGTCAGTTTTCTGAAGGTATTAGGGAATGTGATCCCTAGCTATACTCTTGGTTTAGACAATGTATGTGTCAGAATATTGTTGGAGGTTGGGGAATTTTTCCATCCAGTTGCTAGGGACACTTTAATGAGCCTTAACTACTGGGCACTTAAGAGACAAAAGACGTGGCCGGGTGTGGCAAGGGGAGGAAAAGTACCTGGCCGCTGGTAACTGCACTTGCTTTCAGGGCACCAGAGAGGAGGTTTTGCCTTTTCACTGTGACCGCGGGAGCCCAGCTCCGCACTGCCTTTTTTCCTCCCTTGCTGGGTGAGCTTTCATTTGGGAAAAGCATGGCATCCCAACCCTTCCCCACTCTCCTTTGGGAGAGGTCTTTGCATCTCCCCGGCTTGGTCCGGCGGCTGCTGCAGAGAAGCCCGGCTGTTGCTGACCTGCAACCTTGCCTGCCAGGACGCACCATGGCTTTTCTGCTACCGCTGCAGTTTCTGCCACCTTTTGCTTGCTAGCACAGGGTGAGTCGAGCCTGCTGTCCAGCTTGCTTCTCTGAGGTTTCCCGCTGCAGCCCCTCTCACCATCCAGCCCTCCGGCCATGCGGTCCATCCACCATCAGTCACTGAGAAGAGGAGATGCTCTTGCGCCACAGCGCCCCCTGCAGGCGCCGGAGTCATCGCCCCTGCCCTGCCCAGAGCCCAACAGCGCCCCCTGCCGGCCGTGACCGGAACTGCACCAAAGGGGAGGTGCCTGGCAGCCCAGAGAAAGCTGCCACCGGGTTTCTGGTTTGTTTGTTTCTTATTGCTACTGTTATTGTAGCTTGTTTTCCTCGCTATAGATACGAGTAAAGAACTGTTACTCCTTTTCCCATATCCCTGCCTGAGAGCCTTTGATTTCAAAGTTATAACAATTCAGAGGGAAGGGAGGGTCATATCCTCTATTCTAAGGGAGGTTCCCACCTTCCTTAGCAGACACCTGTCTTTCAAACTAAGACAAATATATACAAAAATATGTTTAAATTCTTAATAAACTTTTGGTGGCACAATACATGGACAGAGGACAGCACATTTAATACCATTTTGAACCACAACATCTTTACAAAAATAAGATCTGTTTCTAATTGTTGAAAAAATGAAATGAGGTGAGCTGAGCTGCAGGAATCGTGTTATGGAACAATTTCTACTATCCAGGCTGCTGAGTCATTTTTATCAATCATGGATACCTAATTTATGCTTGTGTGTCTCTATCTAGCTTGTTTTGCTTATGAATAATAGTAAATTCCATAGCAAATATCATAAAAAGTAAAGCAGTAGTACGACATTTGGGCAATGCAAGAGATTACACCTACCTGGAAAATTTAGTTATATTTTGTGACTTCCATGATCCTCATGGATGTCTTCCAACTAAGAATGCTACATGATTTTGATTGTGTGATGTATAGCAACCAGAGTGAAACAAGAATCAGATACAACAATTTAATAAAAATTAAATAAGCTGCACTATTGTCTGCTTTGGCTGGGATTTTTTAGATAAAAACAATTTTGTGGTAATTCAATAACCTGTCACTAAAGTTTCTTGAACTATGTAAGTATCAGGAATGTAGTATTTTTACACAGTAAAATAATTGTTAAATGCAGAAATATCATTTTATCTGCCTGCTGCCTGAAAAATGTGAATTGCAAAAGAAATCTATAGATTCCATTGCTGAAGATGTCACAGCTGACCATTCTGAGTTCACCTTTAAGAAAAAGTATGCAATTAGTAGAAATGTTGTCTAATTTCACCCAGTCCTGCAGAATGCTAAACTTTGGGATTTGGCTATGATTTTTCAAGACCAACTTGCTTCTGGCAGACTATCTGACACATATGAAAGTGTTAAAATAAATAGTAATCAGCAGACTTGGTTTTATTTTAAACATTTTAGGAAACTTTAATAGAATCCATGAAAGTGGGACCTGCTACTTCAATTTTTTCATATGCAGAGATGTTCAATGTACTATAGTTTCTTGGATTAGATTATTTCTTATTGTTAAATATGGGATTATAGTACTAAGCACTTAACAATTGGAATTTCTATTTGTTTTTTTGTAATTACTGTTTCTGAAAACCAGCTGAAAGCTCCTCAGAAGTGTGCATAGAATTATCATTGTTACTCTGGAGTTGAAGAACCAGCCTTCTCTGACCTGGAAAAGGGGAAGGTCAAAGACCGGAGCAAATTATTTGGACACTTGACTTGCTTTGTGGCTGTTAGAAGGAAGTTATGGGAATTGGGCAATACTGTGAGTTGTTGGGAAGGGTCACACATCTCTCCACTTCCTTCATCAGATCTCAGTTTATCTGCCCCAAGCTCACAGAGCTTGGGATACACAGAGAGAAATCCTTTTTTGGTGTCTGATAGGAGAAAGAAGGCAACAGTTTTAACAGTTTTGCTGCCCCAGCAGTCTGTTCCCAAGGCAATTATCTCATTCACCTCAGCCCAGAGTGTGAAAGACTGAAATGCTGGGGTTAATGGCCTAAACATGGTTATGAAGGAGTTTTGTCCATTATGACAAAAATGTATTAAGAAGCTGTGATCACCAAAGCCAACTTGTCCCTGAAGATGCCTCCTGACTGGAACTTTGGACTGTGAGTTAAGCTGCCTAAGGGCACTTGAGATAAGATAAAAGTGGCACTATTGTTCAATTATCTCATGTCTAGGAAGTAAACAAGGCTGAGGAAGAAGAATGTTATCTACCAGGAAACCCAAACCCAGCAGCTGTGCTGAAAATCATCCCTGGCTGTGTTTGGGGTAGGGGAGGCCATAGCCCACAGGTTCATCTTCTGAGGTCAGGTTTGCACACACTTCCCCCAGCCAAGGGGGAGGAAGAGAGTTTTGGGGGTGTGGTGTAACCTCTGGTCAGAGGGAATGAACACCCATCGTCCCTTACACAAACTGGCTCAGCTGTAAAATCCCCCATTCCAGGAAGGGCAGATACACACAGGACATTCACGTGAGAGGCAGTTGAGAAATGTCATAAACCATCTAAGATCCCCAAGGTGCAACCCTGACTGGTTCCTGAGGCCTTGCACCAGCCTTGCATGTGATGCAAAGCAATGCAACAAATCCAAAGTCTGGCACAAGAGACAATGTCAAACTTGTCCCCCACTAGGGGAGGTACCTGGGCATTTCCACCAGGCCCAAATGTATATTAATCCACTGAAATACATGTTTTGAGGTACCCTTATCACCGAGAAGATCAGAAGAAGAGGATCAATGGGGCAACACTGGGATCTATGGAGTGATGATATTTTCCTATTTATCTGTCTCTCTGTTCCTTTCTTTCTCTCCCACCACCTTTTTTTTCTATTTCTTTCTCTTTGTCTCCCCTCCTTACATTTGCTGTTAAATATAAATCATACTATTGACTTTGGCGTATGGTCTTGTTTGCACCTTAATTTGGGCAGAGACATCTCTCTAATAATGTTAATAACTAGATCATAACACAGAGCTGGCCTTGATGCTTCCTAAAGACAGTTTTCTTATATGTTTCTGTCTGCATTTTTATCATTCTCATTACAGACTAATAGTATGCACCATTCCACTCAACTTTTTTTCTTCAAACTCCTTTAAAACAAAAAAACCTATCACTACTGGCAAACAAATTTCCTGTGCCTGAACTCTTTGTTTAAAAAGTTCAGAACATCCCAGATATTCTTTTATAAATAAAATTATAGATTATAAAATTAATCAAACTCAAAAGCTCTATGAGAATGTCAGCACTTTCTCAAGAAGTCTGGGAGTTAGGATGCCCTCCCAAAGTCCTTATGGCAAAGAGTCTCTTCATCTGTCAGTGTTCACTGGAAGACAGTTATTTCTCTCCTGAAACTGCAAACCACCTCTCAAGTTGTTATACATCAGCCTTAGTACAGTCTTTGAAATAAAAATCCACAAACACGCACAAGCCATCCGCTGCCCCCCTCAAAATAACCCCCAAACAAAACCACCCAAACCCAACCAATTACCCAACAAACCAAGCACAAAAGCCTCGTGTCTTTTCAAAACTTTTGAATAACAGATTCTCATTTGTCATTGTTCCAGTTTGTTCTTTTTTTCTTTTTTATTTGTCGGACTGTTGTGTGAAAACAAAATTATTTGTAATCTGTTACTTTGATATCCTCAAAAAAAGTTGACAAGTGAGAGAAGGGACACAGATATTGACATGAAATATTACCATAATAACCAAACATTTGCAGTGATTTAGAAAGTATTCTAAACTTTTTACTAAGATATACTGTAATATCTGGTTTCAATATTACTTTACTTAGGAATTTTTTTCTCAACACCAAAATAGAATTTGGATTAAAAAGCCTAGAGGAACATGCCCTCAATTCTTTTTAGAAACATTCAGGGGTCCATATACTCAAACAGGATATAGAAAGCACATGTTCTCATCTTATAGTTGATGTTATTCTGGCTCAGTCTCTAATAATCAATAAACATGAGCCACCTCTAAATGATTAATCTCACCCTCTAGTATTCAAGCTGTTTTTCTCCAGCAAATGATTGTATTTTTTCTTGAAATAAGGATGTTAACCTCAATTTTCTTTAAATGTTCCAACTTCCAAGCCATTGAATCTGTTCTTTTGCAAGTACTGGGTATTTAATTATTCATACCTAGTGAAACAGTGTCATCAATAAAGACATGCATAATTCCATCTAGTTCTACACTAAACTGAAGACAGAAAATATATGGCAAAGAGGAAGTGCACTTTCATCAGTTTCATCATACACAAGTAAACCAAACAGGAACTTGCACCTGTATTTCTTTTATTCTTTAATAACCAGTTTATTTAGATATTTTTAAGAAAATATGTGTGTCCTTCAGATTATGAAAAGACTTCAGGTCTTTTTACAATTAAAAAAAAACCCCAACAAAACAAAACACTAAGAATTGTCTGTTGAACAGAAAAACTTCATGTCTCTCTTGTCTGTTTTTCTTAGAATGTTCTTGGACTGCTTGTCTATCATCAATTTCTTCAGGGAAGCTGTAGGAGATCACATTGAAAGCATTGGAGAAATCCAGGTAGACAATGACCAGTTGTGTTGGTTTTTACTTGCCCCAGTTTTTGCTAGTGGGGGGGAGCCCAGAAAATGGCTCCTGTGAACATGTCCAGCAGAGCCAATCCCTGATGGTGCTGAAGATGATGGACACGCTGCTGGCCAAGACTGAGTCAATT
>VZRN01000276.1:127141-196658 GCA_013397935.1 Dasyornis broadbenti
CCCACGCTGCAGCAGTTTTTGGAAGACTGTCTGCCCGTGGAGGAAGCTCACATGGCAGGGCCGGGCAGACTGCTATTTGTGAGATTTGGGACCCATGGCTAAGCAGGAGGAACTCCTCTCCCCTGAGCAGTGGAGAAACATTTCGGTGATGAACTGACCTACCCCCCCACCCCCACCCCTGCCATGCCTTGTTCCCTTGTGCAGCTGCTGGGAGGGAGGGGGGTGAGTGGAGCAATGGTGTTTTTTAAAGGTTTTATTTCATTCCTCATTTACTTCTCTGATTCTGTTAACAATAAAAGTTTTTTCTAGCCTGTTTTCTGCCCTAGTGCATCCTTTTCTCCCAGTTTTCCTTATCTCAACTCATGAGCCCTGAGTGTATTAATTTGTGAGTGCCTGGCATTTGGCCAGAATCAAACCACTACACCAGTGCTCATCAACTGAGCAGGTTATTTTGTCATAGAAGGCAATCAATTTTGTCAAGAAAAAATTTCCCTTGATGAATCCATGCTGGCTTTTCTCAAACACATGCTCCATTTGACTTGTGATAGCCCCTAGGTGGATTCATTCTATAACTTTCCCAGGGATTAAACTGTGAGTGATGAGCTTAAAATTTCCTGGAACCTCCTTTAAACCCTTCTTTGGTGAGGGTGATATTAGCCTTCTTCCAGTGTCTTCTAAAAGATTACAGTGAATGGCCTCGTACCAATGTCAGCCAGCTCTTCCAACAGCTCCCTTGGGTGTGTATTGTCAGGGCCCATCAACCTGTGGGGATCAAGCTCCTGTAGTAGCTCACATACCAGCTGATGGTGGGTCTGTGCAGCAACCTGGATTTTTGTTCTCAAGGTCTGAGGCACAACAGTGATGGTAAAGACAGAAATGATGAAAGCATTCATAACCTCTTCCGCATTGTTGGTGGCTAATTCACCCCTGTGGCTGGCAAAAACCAACTGGGTCAGCCTTGCTAAAATAGCTGCCAGTTAAAGCTGCCAGCTCCTTGCAGAGCTCTCTGTTCTTCCTTGCTTTTTTCCTGGCTTTGTAAACCCACATGTACCATCTTTATCTGGCACTCAGGCTCAGAACTGAACATTGCTACAGCTGCACTGACTAATATGGATAAAGATCATAAAATATAGTGGAAAAACATGCCACACAATAATGTGCAGGAGATAACTACAGAGAATGTCAAGTGTTTATTACCACCTCCTCACAGTGCCTGAATCATTATGCATTGCAGAGCTGTGGGTTTGGGATTTTCGCTTTTAATTTCTATGTGACAAAGGCTTTCTTAATAAGATATTAACCATAACATGCAAAAACTGCAGACAGTTGGCAACAAGCAGTAAGAATTTGAGAAAAAGTTGAAAAATGTGGTCTATTATTCCTCTGCTCAAGTAAAGCATTGTGAAAAGCTCTGAACACTGAATACAGAGCTGGGAGGGAAAAGGGATGTGAGCTGTAGTCAGTAGCAGCATGAAGTATAAAATACACTGATGTTCAAAAATGTTTAGGGAGTGGAGGCTCAGCTGTGCAAATAGTACAGAGCCAAATTAGAAATGACAAATGCACAATATAAAATATAATATGGGTCTGAAGTCTAGAATGAAAGAATTGAAGACCCTGCCCACATTTCTACCATGCTTTCGAGTAAGGGCAATGGGAGGATTATCACATTGCAATAACAGTAGTTGCAGGAATGTTATTTTTTGCTAATTCCTCTGCAGTGTAAATATTAAGAATGTCATGGCAACAGTCTGTTATATCCAAAATAATTTTCTAAACCTACAACAACAAAATGCTAAAACAAGACAAAAAAAAGAGGAGGCAGAACTCAGTCTCTAGCAGCATAATCTTCAACCATGCACTCTATGATTTCAGCTATATGTATATGTCCACAGGTTGAATTGAGCTAAAATTATCCTAGTAAACATTTAGCAGATGGAAAAGCTATGTGCATGCATCTATGTCCAAGACTTCAAAGCACCTGTGGAAGTTTTATAGCATTCCAAACACTGTGTGTCTGATTCCTCACTCCAACGGTGAAAAGTGTGAGAAGATTCACAAGTATGCTTTTAGTTTTGAAGATCAAATCTGAATGAACTTGGGTTTGGTGCAGCCTTAAGGCATCCTTTTGAACCATGCTGAGTACTTGGCTTCTGCTCTGACAAGTGCTTTGCAATCCTCCTACTAGTTTAAGGCTAGCTTCACATGAACATTGCAGTATCTCAAACTCATCTGTACATGTTTCTACAGAAAACAAAATTTGACTTTCTTATTTCTTTAACCACAATCAAAAGGAATAACTACTATAACATTTAAAAGATGGATTGCCATCACTTTTACAATCACTATGTTCTCGCACTGAATTGTGGTTCAGTAGTGGTCAGCAGCTCAGAAAATTATATCTCTTTCCTAACACGTCTAACTGCTGAAGAATTAATGACATTTACAAGAGGTATTAAACAGTGAGATACTGTAATTATCATCCAGCTCAGAAACTGTGTAGTTCAAGAGACCAAAAAGGGGTCAGGAAGCAGCAAACATTCATGACAGAAGGCTGATATATCATTTTTATTGTCCTAATTTTCATCAGTTTCTTATTCCAAGTCTAAATGATGTTGAATGCAATCAGGCCAAGGAGCTTCCTATGAAGAATTATCTTTTGTGACCTTTTACTACATGTCCTGTAGTCACCCAATGGGGAAATTGCTCTCAGTGAGAACTTTGAACTAGACAACCTGTGTTGTCTCACAAGGGCTTAGCCTCCAGAACTGCTCATAAGCAGAAAGACCATTCTGAATAGGTGAGCTGCTGAGACACACATTTTCTGAATAACAATTTACTGACTTACTGATTTAGGAAGCTCAGGGCAGGTTGTTTAAATGAATCAGCAATCTCTGGAAACTGTAAGAAACTTGTAGGCCACAAAACCAGAAAGATTTGTAGTGGGTAATAGCAAGTTAGTAAGTTTCTACGGGGGCTGAAACAGTCATGGTTGTGTAATATATGTAATGACTACAATTAATAAAGAACCTTTTTAATTTTAGGACCCAGTAAACATTATCTAAAGTAAGGTAAAAATTGTCAGTATAAATAATCCCAGTGCAAGAGAGTACACTAGGCAAACTAAGCACCTCCTATAAACAGAAAAAACCAGTGTTGTCAAACAGATGCTGCATTATCATTAAAAATCCCCCCACAAACCAAAAAGACTTGATTAAGCTTTGAAGCACTATCAGGAAAAATTGAGTTGCACAGAACTAATGTATAGGAGAAAAAAGGTAAAACTTTATTTCTATTTACACCAGGAAAAGAAAGGGGAAAAGAAAGAGAAGCGCAAAAAGAATGAAAACAAAGCTGATAAAAAGCTGTTTCCAGATAGAGTTGACAGCTCCTTAAAGATAGAAATGTATTCCAGATTCATAAAGGTTTCATAATGGGATGGTCTTTACATTCAAAGAACTATCAATCAGGGTCAAGTCCTGTACTTTCAGAGTATACATCAGGAAAAGAAAAGTAACTTTATGTAGTTTATTGTAGGCTGTGAGATTTGAGACTGATATAGAGAAACTCCTACATTGTATGGGACACCTACCAAAAAATCATCCTTCAGACACTGAAATCATTGGTGAAAGTATTTTGGTAAGTTCTGTGACTCATGAAGAAAGACACTACAGGCATACAAATTTGGGGGGTTTTTTGGGATGTTTTTAAAAATGGTATCAAAGACACTAGAAGAGATTAGAAGAGAGAACAGACATTTATGTTACAGTGGCCACAAGCATATGTAGCATTTAAAATGCTGAAGATATTCTAATACGTAAATTTCAGATGCCTGTGATTTACTTCTCACACACCAAGAAAACCATGCTCAAACTCATGAACTATCCTGGGAAAGCATGAAAACAGCAAGTACTACAGAATGCATATGCAAGCTGAAAGTAACACAGAAAGAGACATCAACACACAACTGGTTAAGCTGTGTCCAATGTCTCACAAACCTCTTGGAAAAGAGCGTTAAAGTCAGATACAAAAATACCCAGTAAATCGACATAGATTTCAGGGTTCTGAGAAAAACAAAAACATATTCATGGCTTGAGGATGGAAATATTTTAAATACAAAGCATTGTTACTGTGCTGCAACCCAATTCCACAGTTAAGCAAATACACTTTGCAGAAGGCAGCTGCCAGCCAATTAGCACCTGTATCTGCAATCAAGCTTCAACTTACAAACAACAAATCAGTGACCTGTTTGATTTCAGTTCTTCTTCAAACCCAGCTATGAGTAATCCTAACAACACTGATTTATAAAAATATTAAATAACCTGGGAGTAAAGCAGCTTAAAGAAAGAAAAAACCCACCCCATTCTATTAAGAAAATTGCAGAAGCCTGGATGTTTGCAACGGCTGACAGAAAAAAACACCATGCTGTGCTGCTTGCCAGATCTTTGTAGCCTACATAGTTGATTGAAGCTGAAGATCCACATGGGCATTAAGTGACAGTTACCATGATCTCTTATTGACAGTCTGGAACATGTGACTATTTCTAAGAGATAGATGCTACATATCAAATCGAAATTAAAAATAAATTACATAGACACTAATTTTAAGACGTATACGGATACCTACAGATGGTCAATTAAGTTTCCACAATCGGTGACTATTTTTCAGAAACCTGTGAATATTTTACATGGCAAATACATTTTATGGAAAAGGTCAATGATCCAAGAATTAGTACATGAAAGAGCAGATATCTATTTAGACTTGATATGTAAATATCTTAAATCATGCAGTTTAGAAGAAACTGAGCTCTGCCTGATGATAACCCTGACCTGTGGGCTGACATCCTTTCACATCCTTGGCCAATCCTATTCCCCATGGCCTTACCCAGACAGTATGGGACTGTATTTAACCCTGGTTTTACTCACTGGGCATGAACCCCACCCCATGGGACCACATCCTGGACCATCCTTGAGCCATTCCTCTCCCCAGGCATACCTATGGTGATGGGGCTGGGAGTGACCCAGTGCTATCTGGTTGCCCTGCTGTTGACTAGGGTGATGGAATGAGTCCTGGCTGCCAGACTCTGCCCCGACAGACCGCTGGGGTGCCCCCAGCACTTCAAATTCTCAACCTCATGGAGCCATCAGCCTCAGTGGTTTGCTGACAATGCCTACTGAAGACAGGTGCATCCTATAGGGCGACATAAACTATGTTTTCTCCTGGAGGATTCACATAAATCATCCAGTGCAAGCACATTTGTACTCAATGGAAGGGGTAGGTGAATGTTACCACCTTATCTCCAAGCCCTAAATACCATGTAATCTTAGGAATAGAGGCTTACGGGGTATATTGACATAAATCCAGCTGTCTAGAACATTTATTGTTCAGAAATTTTCCATACACAAGGGACTGAAAGAGAGAGGGGAAAAATGTTAATTGTACTCTTACTGTACAACAGTGACCTCTAGTCATATCTGGGCTTACAAAAAAAGTACAGAAAAATCACAAGCCAACAGGGACTATGGAGAGAAACAGAAAAGTGCCCCTAAGTACTGTAGATAGCACTGAGACAGACATTAGTGCAGTGATGTGAGGGTACAAGATCAAGAAAGTAGTTTCTAGTTAAGAAACTTTGAATCCACCACTACCAGTCTACAATGCATTTGTATCACTGGTGCCCATTTTCATCAGGAAAGTATAGAGGTGGAAGACCTTCGGAGGACGTCCTGTCTTCACAGAAGCTGCCACTGTAGGTGGGACCCAGATATCCAGATTCATTACTGCCTCCACTGGGAGCAAAACTGCTTTGTATGCATCATCAGAAGTGCTCTCAACTATGTTCTTCAGGACACTGATTACAGATTGAGTGTGAACTTGCACTGAAAAAGAACATTTGTACACTGAATTACTAATGCAGACACACACTAACATACTTCATACCAGACAAGCGGCAAATCTGGAAAGTGTACTGTCAGGTATGAATGTGAAATATAACTTGGTGATAGGTGTGCATATAACAGAATTTATTGCAATAAATTTCATATAAACTGTTTTACCAGTCAAAGCTGATTCAATGAAATTGAGGGTTTTTTTTTCTCTGTAAAATCATGCACTGGTTCAAAATGTTATCATGAAATATATTGGAAACTTCTGAGTTTTAAACACTTGCAGTTTCATTTTGAAAATTTAAAATGCCATTTCAGATGTTATTTTATTTATCTTATTGATAATGTTTTAATGGTATGTATTGAGAATATAGCACAGAACATCTGAAAATACATGGCAGTAGAGAGCAGTACAGATGGGCTCCTTCCTCTCATTTCTGTCAATCTATGAGAGGACTTAAGTCTCCTCTTAATTGCTTCTCAGAGTACCTGACAAGGACACTGAATAAAGTTTAATTTTAATCTTAGATAATTTGATTAAATCCTTTAATGTCCCATATGTTCCTTTTTGGATAAACCACTCAGTTTCAGTGGAATCAAATCTAAATTAATGTTCTTCTTTTGGTAGTTGTACTTTTAATCTTTCCAATGGCATGGGTCAGATAGAACTTAACTAAGTCCTTTAATTTTAATGTCAAGTGGTAATTCAATTAACTGAACAACACACTGATACTTTTTGAACTTTTATAATTTGTAGAATCTGTTCCTATTTGTTGCATAGTTCAATTGATTGCATTGTTATCTGTGACAGATGCACTCAACTCCTTAACCAAACCCGCAGTAATTTGGTATAGGCTCCAAAGGAGGTAACGGCCTGAGCCATAGTCAGACCAAGAACTCCTCTAGTTTCAATCTCTTCTCTGAAAACCCACAGAGGACCTGAGAGATACAGTGAGGACAGATGTCTATGAGCTTGAAAACTGATCATGTCACAAGGACATGAATACCATGCGGCTTTTCTAAGCAACAAAGAAAGAGATCTGTCCTGTCCTGCTGTAAAAAGGAAGTCGGGGAGGATTGTTTTTGATAGATTTCTCGGACAAAAATAAAGCGCAAACACGGCAATACTATATCTGAGAACTGTTTAATGATAAATAAAGGTAAGCGTTCCCACTGAAAGGGGATAGAAAAGGGAGCAAAGAGGGAAAAATAGAGACGGAGAGAGAAATAGAAGACAGGGACAACATTACTGCTGTACCCCAGGGCCCCCCTTAAGTGTCTGTTGGGCACATGGAGCGTGTGTGCTGCGAGCTGTGAGGAGTCTGCGGCTCTTGGGATCAGCTGGGCGCGATTTCCGACATTCGCGAACGACGGCTGCCGGCAGGGCTGCTGCGGGCTGTGGGTGCTGCTGCGGGCTGGTGCTGCCGGCTGGTGCCGCGAAACGTGGAGAACACGGCCGCGGCTCCGTCGCGGAAACAGCGAGCACGAGGTTGTCACAGCGATGGTGCTGTCTCGGGGAAGCCGCGAAGCAGGGCAGGACAGGGGCGAGCAGGACAGACAACCAGGGAAGGAATAGCACCGCAGGGAGAAAAAGGCAAAGGCGGGAGCGGGGCCGAGCTGACTCTCCAGGAGAGCCGCTGCTCCCTCCAAGAAATCCAAAGAAACTGGCCCCAGTTGTGTCGCAGTTCACTGCTTTTGTGTGCTAAAGCCCTTCCCATAGCCCAACTCCTTCCCATAGCCCAACTTCCCGGGCATTTTCTCCCGGGCATCCGGGGATCTGTCGCACCAGCAAGGAGGGGTCGCTCGCAGTCTGACCGTGGAAGCTTTCCCTGCCCTGATCGCTGCCAGGCGAAGCCTCCCCGGGGACAAGGCTCCCAGCACACTTACAGCCCCTACAATAACATTTTATCCCATGTGTAACATATATTGAAGCATAAATAAAAATCAAATCGGTCTGTCTCAGGGCCGCATGCCTACCTTTCCCATCTCATGTAGTTTGACTATGAGTCAACAGCTTTATCTCCTAAATGTGACAGCCTGACTGAGCCTATTTCAAGCTCTTGCTGGGAGGCCATGTTGGGTGCATGGCTGTGATCTCCCTTTCAGCTGGGATGTCAGTCCTTTGGTAAAGCAACCAAAATCATGGATAACCCTGTTGTGTGGTACCTTTGATTTGTGCCTTGATAACTTTAAATCAGTGTTCAAATGTTTGTGCCGTAATAGAGTGAGCCTTGCCATCAAACTTTCCTAAAATGAACTTTTACAACATCATCATAATACAACGATTGCTAATACCTTTGACGGTAGTTCTTCAAGCAATCTAAATCACCCATTCATGACATTATGCTGAAAATGGTTGAATAATTAAATCCTTTTTTGGTTGAATAATGAAATTTGCTCCAGGGCTCTCAGCTATTCTGTAACATGGGTACAGTGTTGCATTTCTAATATGCTACCCCTTATTGCCATAGCATGTGTGTGTTTTTGTAGAGTAGGGGAAAAGGAGGTGCAATTACTGTCATTATGCCTTTAGCAGGCTAAATCAGACTTATTCCCACCAGACCTGTTCCTGGGCAGTTCCCAACTTCAGAGCTAGGCTTGAAGCTTCTGATTATCTTCTGACAGATCTAGTTTGTGCCTAAATCTCTAATGAATTGTATAAGTTAGTTATTGTATCTAGCCCAATGAAACAATTACAACCTTCATTCTTCCTGATTGATGTTCCAGATTCTCTAAACAAAACGAACAAATCCACAGTAATTTTAGGAATTGTCTCCACTACTGCACACATAGCTGGCAAGCAATGGAAAAATAGCACCTCTTGTCACCTTGGTCGGTTAAAGACAGGCCAAGTTTATAGCATAAACAGATTCCTGAGTCAAAAAACTGTGTTTTCCTAAATCAGCAGCCAAATAACCCTGAGGACTTGAATAGTAGCTTTTATTCTTATTTATTTTATCCTTGCTATGTACACATGGTCTGAGCTTTCTCAAGAGACAACCAGATGGCTGGACCTCAGAACAGGCAAAATAAATCTACACATAACAAAAGATACTATGAAATCTAAATTATTCTGTATCATCCAGAAAGGAAATGGAATTTCAAGTATAGTTAAGAGAGTGAACCTGGTTTCTCTATCTGTAGAAGAATATTCAGGTCATCTGCTGAGGATACTGAATCCAGGTAGTTCTGATCCTTACACAGAGACATGGGGATTGGATATAGTCTTGAAAGTGTCCAGAATAATTAAAAGATAATTTCTATACACTGGAATGAATTACTAATTCTAATTATATCCCACTTTGGTTTACTTCAGCCTCTTTCTACAGTAAATTATTATGGAAGTACAGCAGTTCTGAAAGCACAGTGCTCACTGAAGAACTGAAAATTACTGCTATTATTTGAAACTGGGTTCTTTGACACAGTTTGGTTAAAATGAGATATCTCTAAATTCTAATATGTAATTATATATCTGTATGCAAGAACATTTAATTAATTAAACATTTGTTAAACTGTAATGGAGAAAGCACTTATTAGCCAACCACAACTGAATTTCCATTATTCCCTCTAGATGTAGTCTCAATTGCGCCTTTTTTGCCTGACAAAATTTTTGAGGGAGAGATCTTTTCATTATATCATGTGTTATTGTATAACTCATTCACGGTTTTTCAATACATAGCTATTAAAATCTATTGACAATTCCAGGTGTTATGACCAAAACTAGACGCCTTGAAGTTATGAGTGAAGTTACTGAACCCAAAAACATAATTTGGAACCTGTAATTCTGGAATCAGAATCAGTTTACTATTGTGGACTGGAATCAGTTTACTATGCACTGAAAGAAATAGCTGCCTTGAAAAGCTGGTCTATAAAATTCAGCATCTGTAAGTACTTGATAGGGAAAAAGATGTGCATTAAACTCCAATACTGGTCTTTCCAAGGCCTCACTGCCTGAATCAGGACTTCAAGTGTCTTCTTCCTAGAGGGACCAGGTATCAGTAAATATTTTTTAAAAATACTGACTTCTTTTGCAAAATTACCGAGTTATGATATAAAGTACACTCTGTAGTAGTTAGAATACCTCACATGAACACAAAGGTTTAATTTAAGTAAAATTTAATCTCTACAAGAACACAAAACTAAATTTCCAACTGCCTTGTGAGGAAGACTAAAGTGAAAGAGTTACTATTCAGTTGAAATTTTGGAAATAAATAGAAGACTGCGAAACTGGAGTAATACTCAAAAAAGGAGTATACTTTTTTGAATTAGAGGTTTGACTTTTCTTTTAAAATCTAGGGATTTAAATGTGATGGGTATTAAAAAAAAATTTTGAAGGCCAGCCCAGTCCTCCCTTTTCCTAAGTTACTAGCTGATTTCATACTTCTGTTCATACAGGGAATTTCATACTTCTGAACCTCAACAGAACCAGTACTCATATGATATACAGACATGGAGTTGTTAAGAATTCATCTGTAGGTTTATTTTTGGGTTTGCTTTTGTCCCTCCCCAGCCCCATTATATATAGATATGTAATATATATTATCAGGATATGATATATATTAGACATAAATATTATTTTTATATGCGTTATATATAAAAAAAATTAGAACAGGGAAGACATAGTCCAGAGATTTTGGGAAAGCTTCACCTCAGTTAAGTTACTGTTATTTTCCTTGTTTTTCTGTCACATACCAGAATAATCTAATGATGTCTACAGCAGCAGTGTGTTCAGGGAGGCTTCACCCCACTGCAGATTGTTATCGCTGCTATCAACTCTATAGGATTCAGCTGAAAAGTTGCAGAGTTCAAGTCAAAATTTTGCAAAGGGATACACAATCCAGTTTTCCCTGGGTCACATAAATTTTGAAAAGTAGAGTTGGAAAATTGAGTAAAGCGATTTTGAAATGAAAGTTTCTGTTTTTTTTCTGAGTTTCACATGCATTCAAAGTTTGAAACCTTTGTATAATACTAGGCTTTAAACAGCTCATTTTTATTCAGCATGAACATGAATTTTTATATCTAGCAGTTGTGAAATAGATGTTCTATGTTCCCTTCATCCCTCGTGCTGCTTGAGTGCACATCATAAATAGGTATTCCAGGTGACCTAGTTTTTAATACTTATCACATGAAAATGGAAAAAATTCCCAGGTGTCCAACCTAGTACTTGTAACTAAGGCACACAAAGCCAGCACAGATGTTTGAAAGTTTCATCTCAAATGAAATAAAGATATCTTGGAGTTTGAGTACTCATACTCTATCTCAAAAAAAAAAAGTCTTTTTGAGCTATTAACAATGTTTATCTATAGGTAACTTAGATACTTGCCTTTTTATTTATTTACTGGATAGAAGGAATTTAAAATAAAAACAGGTATGTGTGGATAAAGGTGATGCTATCAGAGGTGTGGATAAAGTCTAAACATAAAAGTAAGAAAGCTTAAGAAATTTTTACCAATAAATGCATTCCTTCCAAAAGTTCTTGTTCAACAGCTAAGATATTGGAACTCCTAAGATTATAGATTGTTTTTTAAAGTAACTACAATTCCTGATATGGGAATGTTCGTCCCCAAATCTCCAAGTCGGAAGCCACGAATATATATCTGTTTTCTTCAGCTGTTAAATTGTCGTGCTCTTTCCACATGTGAAACCAGAAGGAAAAGACCTAATAGCTGAAAAGTTTTAACACTGATTTTTGTTCTCATCTTGAACTGATTTGTTAAACATCATTTAAAACCTTTGCAAGTCTAGATACATATTTCTCAATTAACATGCCCTTTAAAAATATGGCACAACATATTTAACCAATGATGTAAAGTGCTTTTTTTTTTCCTTCCTAATGAAATTTGGAGGAAAGACATTGAAAGGACTTTGGAAAAGTAGTTTTGACAGACTTTCAAAATCAGTTCCTTTTAAATGCCTAAACTTGATTATGAAATACAGACGTGCAGATTTGCTGGTCATTTTAATATTTCAGAAGTGTAAAAAATCACAGTACATGCATGTTTAAGTTTTCTGATGGTAAAATAAGATAATAATTAACATTATTATTCTAGGACATCTGTTTTAATGTCCTATCATTTATAGGACAAATCAGTAAAGTTTGATTCTTTTTCTTGAAGAAACACATAAAATTTACATAATTAAACTGGCAGTGAGGTAGACTGTAGTAATGTTAGGAAGAAAAATCTCAACCATTCATGGAGGCTCTGAATAATACTTGGGGGAAAAAACACAGCAACAACTAAACAAAACATTGGAAGCGGCAGTGTAGGAACACTGTGAAAAGCGTAAAACATTCCCACAGAATTGGAGGGAAGTCTTAAATAGCATGGAGATGTCGAAAAAAGGCTCTAGGCAAAGGAAAGTTTCTAAAATCAAAGGACTAAGGCAGGAAACCTTACTTTAGCCTAGAGTTTGTCTAAATCATTTAATGTTTCTAGAAAAAGCCTTTTGACTCATCTGAAATTTTACAGCACTATATGCTGACTCGCCACTTTTTCATAAGGCTACCTGTCACCTCTTACAGGTAGTCTGAATGTTAGAAATAACTCCTGTAAGAGATTGATTCTGTGGATTTGCTAATATCTGACCCCACACATAGAGCATAGAGTTGAGGCCAAAACACAGCTAGAATTAACAGAAGTACTCACTTCTGTTTGCAAAATACTGTCTCAGAAAAAAAAAAAAAAATAAAATTGAGGCAGTGGGAAAAAGGCAATCGAAGTTACAGAATAGTACAATAGTCTGAGTTTTAATATTATATAATATGATATATTCAGTTGGATAGTGGCACATGAGGTTTCCAGATCTTTCTCACAGTCCAAAATCTCTGACCTGAGTCTTTTAGATATTTCATTTGTGAAAGGGTGCAATGTATAACATAAAATTTACTTATTTGAAGATAGTTGATGTTACACAGGATTTCTGATTTATCAGAATGATACAAAATATACTGAAAACACAGTAAAGTTATAAGATAACAAAGCATAGTAATGGCAATACACAGTTCAATCACAAAACCTACGTCATCCCTGTTACTAGTCTCTACAGTATACTTACCATTACAACACTGTGTGTCCCCATTAACTATGAAGAAAAACATGAGGTGACATCACATCAAACTCCTTGCTCTCTTCAAAACTCTTCTGTCGGTTTTTCAGGTTTTACACTCAATGTTAGGCTGAACCATGTGTACTCTCTCCACAATGCTGACCAACTAATTCAGGGATACATTTCCATTCTTAACAAACATAAAAAGAAACATGTAACCCACCAGCTGATGTACTCAAATGACATAGATTTTTATCTAAAACAAAACTCACTTGTGGATGCCTTCTGTGTTGGGATAAAATCAGCTTTCATTACAACAGCTCTGGTCAGTCACACGCTACATATTCCCTGATATTCATGGGCACATTTTCCTGCCCAGTCTCCACTGAGTTTTCTTCCATTGTAGAGGTTTACTGCTCCGTCTCAGTCTTCTTAAAGACCTAATGCATAAATATTCATAAATTGCAACAATTTGTCTAAGCGTCGTGTTAGAGGATGCTTAACCATAAACAGTGTCTGTAAAATTGAGGTAATGCAGGGAAATCATGGGCAGGAATGTGCAATAGATGTCTGACTGGTTTAATTGGAAGTGAGGCACTTGAGGATATTCATTACATCTGAACATTATTGCTTCAACATGCTGTTGCTTTTTAAGTGTAATACTACTAAAAGTTATAAAAAAAATTTTGCTGAAATCCCCAACTTAAGCATAAGAGCATATCTGGCAATATAAATCTTAGTTAAATTTACTGGTGTACACACAGAAATTGTAATTTAAATAAATGAGGCATATAGAAGAGCAAATTTCGAAAACAAAAGGTAAGCCTTCCCCATATCATGCAGTATGTCACCCAGAAGCCAGTATTTTATTTTCTCAATGTGTCTTTCACTGTGTCACCTTGCATGAGAATCTTTTAAACTGTGCTGCTTTTGGCAAGGATAGTTTGTTTTCTTTACAGTATCCAACATTGGGCTGTGTTTTGGATTTGTGCTGCAAACAGAGTTGATGACACAGGGATGTTTTAATTATTGCTGGACGGCCCTTACACGGCATTGAGGCCTTTTCTGCTCCTATCTACATCCCACCAGAGAGCAGGCTGGGGGTGTGCAAGGAGTTGGGAGAGAACACAGACGGGACAACTGACCCCAACTGACTAAAGGAATATTCCATACCATATGACATCATGCTGAGCATATAAAGCTGGGAGAAAAGCTGTGCAGGGGGCTGCTGCTCTTGAACTCATTGAGTATCAGTCAGCTGGTGGTGAACAGCTATTTTTGTTCATATTGCTGGTCTTTCTGGGGCTTTATTTCTTTTATATTAATATCTATATTACTGATATTAATAACATTAATATCAATAGTATTATTAATAGTAAAAACCACTTTTCTTAGCCCAATTCCCAATTTTTCTTGATTTTACTCTTCCAGTTATCTTCCACCTATCCTGCTGGGGCAGGGAGAGTGAAGGAGCAGCTGTACGATGCTTAGTTGCCAGCTGGTGTTAAACACTATAAACAAAGGTATGTTCAGAATGTTTTTAATTAGTATACCTAAAAATCCTGGAGAGCTGGGAGGAAAAACTAGTCAGGAGTCAGTACTGATTGTGACCCACATCAGAAATTTAGTTCTCTGGCAACCCAGAGTAGGAGTTTAACAACCTGAATGGAGTAGCATTGTAACAATAAAACACTTCAGGGCTCCTGAATCATGAGCTGCAAGTGACCTGAGTTGATCTTCCCTAAAGTCATTATAACTTTGAAGAGCTGTAGGTTTCTCACAAAATCTCTTGCAGAGAACCTGAGACACTGGTTTTAAGCATAATCCTTCAGGTACAATCTTGAGAAATCTCCAGAATAAACCAAGAAGGGATGTGCTTAGGATTTTTAGTACTCTCTATATATTAAATAGGACTTCTATTCAGCTTTATTTATTTCTTTTGGGCCTTGTTGTTGCTATATTGGATAATTACTGTACCTTAATTCTGACAGTTCTTTCAATCAGAACCTACATTTGCCTGTACTTCCATCTATCTAATAGGTTGAAGTCAGTTTTCCATTTATATGATTCCCTTTACTTCCAGTATTTGGGCATTCCTGGTTAGAGATGACCTTAATTTGAACAAGAGTGGAAGCACTCAAATCTTGCATATCACAGCCTCATGGTTAGGCAAACACTTCTGGAATGAGTGCTGGACTGAGAAAAAGCTCGGATTTGAAGCACCTTATTTCTTGGGCAAGCAATTGAATAATGATTTTATTGTGTATATGCTTTTATTAATTTTTATTGTTACTTTTAATAATCCTAGTGGAATTAATAAAAATATGTCTTTAATTGATTCTTGTAGATTTCCCTAGAGAGGAAGTAAGTATATCTTCATATAAACAGAACTGTGTTAAGCTTATGACAGCTTTGATTCAATTAGACTCTTGTGCTCAAAATGAAGAGAACTGAAAATATTGCATTTTAAAATACTTTTTAGTGTACCTTTTTAACTCTATCATAGCTGTGGTAAAGTCTACTTTACCTCTTTTCTTTCCATGTACAACCCCAACAACAGTAAATGATAATCCAATTTATGATAAACATCCATTTTACTGCTAAGCACTAATGAAATTCTTTAGGAAGAGGTGTGGGAAGAATGAGATGTAGGATGAAGACTATAAAGCTGAAAATATATGGGCCTAATTTTAGAAAAAGATGAATATAACAGTGAAGCTGAAATCAATAAAAAAATGCTATGGTGGAAACAGAAAGTCAGCTTTAAGTACAGCATAGAAACTCTGTTGGGTGCTGCCATACAGGAAGATTATAATAAATCCCAAAGACTGAAAGGAGAAAAGATCCTGAGTAGAGCCATTTCTATCCTGAGGATAACCTTACTTTGATTTGTGTCTTTATGCATGCTCATCCTTTTCTTATTGCAGATATTTTACAGTGCATTGACTGCACCATAGTTCGAGTTTCAAACAGAAAAATTATGAATTTGGCTATGAGTGGTTAGATGTAGGTTATTTTACCACATATATTAAATTGGTAAGATATACCAAGAGGTACATTACTATATATATGCCTAAATGTATGCTAATAGTCAGATACGTTATGAAATGTTTTCAGGATATTTTTGTCATTCTTAGATTGTGTTTAGAGTCCTCTCCTACAGTTTTCCATCTAGCTTTTCTTTTTTTATCCCCTTCAGAAATGCTTATCAATATGTTATTAAAATTAATTGTAAATATGATGCTCCATTTTGAGCAATACCAATTAAACCTAAATATATTTATTTTTCCTTGCAAATAGGTTTAAAGCTTAGTATATTGTTGATACTGAACTAACATGATCATACTTACCAGGAACACAGTCTTCTCTTTCATAAACAAAGTGCAGCATATTTTCCCATCACTTCATGCATACTCTAGCAGAATGTCTTCTACAAAATTGCTTGCTTCATTTCTGTAAATCTAGTTATTAAGGTGTGGCACAGTTTCTTGATTTGAAAGGCAGCTGTCTGCCAAGGAAGACAGGAACCTCCCTTGGAATGTAGAATATGACCCTCTTCCCTCTAAATTATTATAACTTTGGGGGCTTTCAGGCAAAGATATGGGAAAAGGAGTAACAGTTCTTCACTAGCATGTCTAACAAGGCAAACAAACAACAAAGACAGCAACACCAAACGACAGCACAAGCCCAGCCCCAGCCGGCTCCGGGCTGTCACACCCCTCCCCCCACTTCGGTGCAGCTCCGGTCACGGCCGGCAGGGGGCGCTGTTGGCTCCCAGCGGTGCAGGGCCGATGATTCCCCCGCGCCTGCAGGGGGCGCTGTGGCGCGAGCTCAGCTCCCTCCCTCACGTGGTGATGGCGGGCGCAGCCGGCAGAGAAAGGTGGAAGAGGAGCTTTCTTTACAGGCTCACAGGAGGCAGCCGATCACGCTGCCCCTCCAGACGGCGAAATGGGCTGTAGCAGGAACCTTGGAGCAGCGGCTGGGGATGGCAGGGGCTGGCTCACCCCAGGAATGACAAACAAAAAGTAGCAGAAACTCTGGGGCCCTGCCCGAAGCTGCAGGGAACCCGGGTGTCGGCTTACAGCGTAGCAAGAACCCTGAAACAGCGGCAGAGAACAGCGGGGGCTGCGCAGGGCATTGCTCCCTGAGTGTCTCACTGGCCATGGCTGGTCCCTGGGTCTGGGCTGTGCAGAGGGGGCAGTCCCCAGTGGGGAACGGAGAGTTCCTGGGTCTAGGTGCTGCACACACTGGCTCTGGGCTCCTAAACAGTGGAGAAGCAGGGAAGCAAGCCAGTAAGCTCCAGTCATGGTTCTGAAGGGAAAGGGAGGGAAAAAAAAACGGGCAAAAGCCAAACAGCGATTGTATCTCTGGTGAGAGAGATCGCAGCGTGTGGCTCCCGAGGCCAAATCCTCCACTGGAAGGAGAAACAAATGCCCCTCGCCCCCCACAACTCTCACAGCAAATCTCGGGCTGGCTCTCACCTCTTGCTCCTGGAGCTGGAGGTGGGCGGAGGGGCAGCAACTACCTGAGACATACAAAAGGAAAAAAACAAAGATTGTAGGGGATAATAAAAGAAAAGAAACATCCCCAAGACATACAATTTATTGATTACCCAATGTGCAGAAATACTTTTGTCATTATATATAGCAAGCTACGCTTCTGTGTACTTAGTTCCGTTGGTGTCCATCCATAACTATTACTCTTCCTGAAAACTGCAAGCTGTGTTTGGCTCTCTTTCACCTTAATCCATCCTTTCTGATAAGCTATTGGTATCCTCTTTTCATTTATGCACCTACAAACCATTTAACTGCATTTTGTATACTTTATAAGCTCTTTCAGCTTGATTTTTTCCAGATTTCTCTTTACCTTTCATGAATTTCTTGAATTCTGAAAACATGAATGCAGCTGCTTGTCATGTTTGAGGTTTTCATTTATCTATTTTCAATTTTTTGTTTATTTGTTTTTTTCTCTAAGTACTTTTTTAGTCGGGATTTTTTTCCCTAAGTTTATTTATGACATCAGCTCAAGAGTCCTTTTCTGGGATTACTTCAGTCTGCTAGATTGGAGGATAGAATGGGTAGGTTGTGAGTTCAAGAACAACCAAGAATCAAGGTAAAATGACAACCCTATATGCTACATAGTGTAACTAATATCCCCAAAAGAATACTTAAGAAATAAAGTGTAAGATGAATCCTATTTAATACTGTCCATCTAGAGAACTAAATTGATTGTGCTTTGCTCTGTAAAATTGACCATTCATGCTTTGCTCTGTAAAATTCTCAAGCTGCAGGCAGGGCAAGAAAAGCCCTGGCAGAACAAGCCTAAGGAGCCTCAGCCCTGAGGCCTTGCAAGTTCAGCACAAGGCTTATGATAATACTCTGACCAGCTACATGATTAAACGAAGTCTCAAGACTCACAAATTGCAGAGAAATAACTATTTCGGTAGAGAGGAGGGAGGTCTTTTAATTGTTTCAGCAGTAATGAAAGTCTTCTGTGAAACCTACGCTGTCTTTGTCACTCAAGTCAGTCAACCAAAGACAAAACTGTAAGAAACCAGTTCCAATTTTCTAGTCCATATGAATCTTCTAGTTTCTTTTTTTTTTTCTTGTCTGACTGTCTGCCTACTATGTTTTTATTTTTTACTTTATCCCTGCCAGTAACTGGCTGAATTTGGTGCTTTTTAGCTGCGGAAAAGAAAAATCATGATCACTGAATCTCTTATGCTGAGGAGGGAAAGTTCATTGAAGGATTGTAATAACTTTTCATTTCTTCTAAAGCTACAACTGTAGTCTCTCCATCTGATAGTACAGAATAAATATACAGTGTTCAGTGTTTGCTGTGACATATTGTATTCCTTTGTTCATCCTTTACATATGGCTTTTATCCTTTCAGAAGAGAACATGTATTTATACACTACATGTCACTTTTTGAGATGCACTTTGGAATTTACCTTAATAAAAGACCATGAAGGAAATGAAAAACTTTAATAGATGCCAAGTTAAATTTAAAGAAGGGCCTAGGGTTTGTTTGGTTTTTTTTTCCCCCTAGTTCTTTTTAAACATTTCAATCTTGCAAGAGTAATAACTGTTTCATCTTACTTTAATTCACTGAAGTAAGTTAGATTTGGTATTCCTGTTGGTCTTCACAGAACAGAAACACTTTATATGAAATGAAAATGGCACCGGATTTTAGGATAGTAAAAATGCTTTTAAAGTAAATTATTTTAAAGGGGGGAGTAGTATGAATCCAAATGGAATTAGACTTTTATAAGGATAGTGAGAGTACTGACTACTAAATAAAGACAAGATACGACTTGCTGCGGCTATCTAGGAACATGAACAAATGTTATATTCATACTGACTTAGCTTATCCATTGCCTTTACCATTATTCAATAAAAAGGAAAAAAAGTATCTTTCTATATCTTAAGGTAAAACACCTTCTTAATAAATAACTACCTCCATACTAGCTTTTCAGTGTGCTTTGTAAGTTGTAGTGGTTACAATGTAGTACATACATAGTCTTTTTTGTGACTATGGTACTAAAGCCAGTAAAAGCCAATCTCTATGAATTAAGGAGAAAAAAAAGAATAGTTCTATTATTTTCTGGGAGACTACCATCTTGTTTACATTTGAGCTTCATTTTCTGCCTTTATTTTGAGATCCTTCTGTGATCATATCCAGCGTTACAAATATTAACAGTTATAGACAGTAATACAGCAATTCCCACCTCTATACTGCTAATACTTGTACTAAACATAAGGAAGAAATACCTCACTTTTGTTTCACTTACCTTTACACTCTTTGGCGATGAAATACTAGAATTATGAATGTTTCAGTGCACAAGAAATAACTTTAGATTTTGATGCCTTCACAGTAATATTTACATATTACTCTACAATGATATTCTGCTTTGATGCAGCTGCTGAGTTTGCCTACCTATTTGAGAATAAACTATTTGCATCATGTTTGTATGACTTCATGCTTTTTATATTACATACTCCTACATACTGTGAGAAAGACGAATGAAATCCAGTCCCAGATCCACATGGGAACAGGCTCTGCACGGAAGTGGTCACAGCACCAGCCTGACAGAGTTTAAGCAGTATTCAGACAATACTTCTCGGGCACATGCTGTGACTCTTGGGGGTGATGCTGTGCAGTGCCAAGATTTGGACTCAGTGATCCTTATGGGTCCCTTCCAACTCAGCATATTCTCTGATTCTGTGATTTTGTCATTATTGTGGGAACTTTAGGATCTAGCTCACATGCAGGTGTTTTAAACTATAGTGAAATCCCGTGCTGAATGTTGAAAATATAATTTAGCTGCCCGTATGCAGACAACTGCATTTAAATTGTCCTAGTGTACCTGATTGATTTCCAGCTGTCGTTCAGACATAACTTGAGAGGGTTACCTATGTGTCATGTCTGCCAAACCTCCACAGAAACACTGGACACTCCTCAATATTAGAGATGCTGGTAGATGTCCACATGTGGCAACTAAATTAAACCCAAATATGGAATTAGCCTGCTGTATTTATAAAGTGTACACCCCATCACCCCATATACTTGACATCAGGTATTACGGGAAGATATAAAAGAAGATGATCATGGCTAAAACAAGCTGAGTAGTATTACTGCAGATCTTATTTAGGTCTTGAGTGTTGGAAAACTATAGTCTGGGGTAGTTAGAAAAAGGCAAGTCAAAAATTCTTGGATAGATCACACATCTGAGGTAGGGGAGACTGCAGGAGGAATAACTTGTCAGCCACCACAGCTATTCTGAGCTATGCCCCACTCATCACCCAGCCACTCAGAAAATGTGTAAATGTCATAATTTTAATATTCAGCTGTCCTGCCTCTTGGCAATTTTCATACCCACTATAGGAGTATACCAACTTTAAGTAGCAGTGGCACCATTCAGTTGCAGTTTATAAGTAAATGTATTAGAGCTGGCAACAATTTTGTGATATCTGATAGGATGAATTCAAACTGCTACAGTTCAGAAGTCGTTAGATGAATTCCTGAGGCAATTTTATACTATGCAAGAAGAATCTACTAAATAAATGGGAAAACAAGTGGGGAAAAGAACAATCATTAACATTCAGTAGAAAGTGATGCTCACTGCTGTGTCAGAGCCCAAAGCTTCATGGCCTTAATCTGGCTGTAGCCATTTGTTCACTAAAGTGACTAAATGTCAGCAGAATAAAGAGTTCATTGGTTATAGCTCTTGACGTTTGGCCCACAAAAAAAAAAATGGCAGCTACACGGTCTTTAGAAAGGCAATGTCCATAGCACATTATGGCACATTATAATCATTATGAAATCATCAGCTTACACACACAAGCAGCCCCCACAAACAAAATCCAATTGCTAATAAGGTAGATAATGGGGAAGGGGGAGAGGGGAGGGTGGGAGAGTTCAACCCTTAGAATTTTTTTTTTTTGCTAAAACCATGCATGAATAAACAGCTCAGGAGGGATTGTTTTGAAGAAGGGAAGACGACAATGGTTTCTGGGGATATAAGTAAGTCAGTAGATAAAACATTCCTAGCTGCTAATGAACGAAAGTCAGTACTTTGTGCATTTCTATATAAAATAATGTGATACACAAAAATCTTACTTATAGAAGAATTACATTCCTATAATTAAAAAATTTGTCATTCCCTCACTGTTCATGTTGTTAATAAAGGCCGAATGGTCAAGCACCTGAGTTATCACAGGGGCATTCAGAGTTTTTCAGAATGCAATTCTAAACTTCATTCTTGGCATGGAAAAAAAAAATTGATGTGGTAATGCTTCAGTTTACATCTTTGCCCAGTAAGGATGCATCCTATTACACAACAGTGTTTCCAAATTGCTGTGCAGGTCCATTACAATTCCCCTTAATTGAACAAAGAATATTGTTCTTACCTAAAAAAAGAATTTTTTCAATGGAAAGATGAGATTTATGAGTCTGCCTCAGGACACACTGTGAGTTTCTCCAGTTAAACAGAAGAACTCAGGCTTTTTGTCATAGCATTTTAGATGCATATCAAGGACTTTTCAAAAAGAAGAAATGATCTGTGAAAATAGGAGTAATAATCCAAATAATTTTTGAAGGTTGCTTTTTTATTTAAATTTTCATCTTTTAAATATTTACTTCATAGATTTTAGATTGTAATTTTATAATATTTGCAGGCCATATGCTGGTACATCATCATTCCTGCCCTTCCTTTGTTCCCATACTTTGTTATTTATGTCCTGTAAATCTCGTAATTAAACTTGGCATTACTGAAAAAGTAGTTAGCAAGAAGTAATTCATATTCATTTAGAGTGTAATCACATCATTTTTTAATTGTTATTAAACAGACTTTGTTTTGAAAAAATGTGCTACTTCATTTCTTCCATTAATATTTCACATATTTTAAAGAGAAGAGAAAGTAAACCTTTCAATATTTTCTCATGACAACATCACAGAACAATTTTTCTTTGAGGTGGGGCTGGAAAAATTCAGCCATTTGCATATTGACACAAAGCTCTGCTGATGTTTGAGGAGAGAAATGTGAGTGCATTCACTGCTTTATGAGATTACATTAGATACATTCAGTAGTTTTGTAAAAAGCAATGAAAATCATAGTTTTACTGGGAACTTGTGACAAATAAACTTGTATTTTTAAACACCGGTGGCAGGTCCTTGCTCATTTCCTTCCACATGGGGTAGAGAATCAGAAAAGTAAAAGTGAGAAAAGTCATGGGCTGAGATAAGTTGCATATGCAAGCAAAGGAAAACAAGAATTCATTCACCACCTCCTATGAGCAGGCAGGTTTTTAGCCATCCCCTGGAAAGAAGAGCTCCATCACATCTTAGCAGTACATGGAGATGACGATCATTACTGCAGTGAACCTCCTTCCCATTCCTTCCTTCATCTTCACCTAGTTTATATTCTAAGCATGATGCCATATGGTCTGGGATATCCCTTTTTTCAGCTGGAGCCCAGCTCTCCTGGCTGTGTCCCTTGCAAGCTCTCTGTGCACCCCCAGGCTTGTCACTTGTGTGGGGTGGGGTGAGGAGCAGAAAAGGCCTTGGCTCTGTGCAAGGGCTGCTAAGCAATAACTAAAACAACCCTGTGTTATCAACCCTGCTTCCAGCGCAAATCCAAAACACAGTCCCATACTCACTACTGTGAAGAAAATTAACTCTACCCCAGCCAAAATCAGCACATATATGGAGAGCAAGAGGTTTTAGTTTTAGGTAAGTGCATATACTTCAATACACTCATGTTGCAGATTTATCTCTAAATACTCTGGATATGGTACATGATAAGGTGAGATAGAATAGGCCAACAATCAATGTATGATGAAAGTGTTATCTTTGAACTGTTGATGTGCCTGTGATCAGATGGAGTCCATTAGAATATTCAAACACATCTTTCAGGGGAATTACAAGGTTACTGATATAACAGTGTTAAAACCCTGGCACATTCCCTTGATCTTTTTAGATCTTTTGTTAATAAACTGAAAACTTGAAAACATTATTGTTAATTAAGATCTGAAGAAAGACTCATGACAGCAAGAAAAAGGATATCTACCTTTTTGATGCTTTCTTTTATGAAATGACTGTGCTGATTGGCAAGAGCAGATGCTGTATATTAAGCATGTACCACATTAAATCAACAATTCTCTTTGGTTTTGGCACCTTTTCTTTCCTTAGCTCTTTTGATACTACTTGTCAAAAGCTCCCTGGCATGAATATTTTTCAAATAAATACACCTTTTTGAGCGTTCTTTTCTTTCAAGTTGCTTAGGATACTTTTTTTCATATAAGGAATGTCTAGACTAATTCTCTGGTATCCATCTCCTCTTGATACGACACCAATGTTTTCATTATTTACTCCTTTTATTTGAAAAGGTCTTTCTGTCTGTTGGAATGTGTGCTGACTGCAGACAATAGAAATTAGGATTCTGAACACATATTTCCCTGCATTTGTTTGATTTAGTATCTCAAATTCCCTCTTTATTCACCAAGAAGGAATATCTCCTTTATTTTGGCTCACTAATTGCCAGGTTTTCCAGGACTTGTAGTCTCTTTTTAACAGAAAGAAAGTATTCAGTTAAAAGAAAAAAACAGACAAGAGAAAAATGGACCTTGCTTGTAACAGACATTGTTTAATTTGGCTCTCTGGGGCTGCCTACAAATACTACTTATGCTTTGTTGTGGAAATTGCTATCCTGGAAACAAGCTAGTCAAGAAAAGAAATCTAATTTCTTGCTGTTTAGCTTTTTACACAGAATATGAGACTCATGTTTCCAAGCATCTGCCTTTACTTGATTAAGTTGCTGTTAAGTTGGTGATTCTGTCTTAAGCCTCTTTGATCTGATGACTTCATGATTTTGTTAATACTAAGGACATTGTTAATATAAGGACTGTATAGTTATTCAATAGAACAGCAACTGAGAACAAACCAGAAGATGAGCATAGTAATTTAAACTATAAAATAAAATTATCAAATGATCATTTATTGTAAGCAAATTGCAGTGTTTGCTCTTGTACCAAAGGGAGTACATAAAAATGCCCAAGAAGGTACCAAAGGGAGTACATAAAAATGCCGAAGAAGGTAGTCAAGTGTTTACTTGGCTTTATTGGCTAAAGTCAGTACTGGTTAGCTCTGAGCCCAAAAGATTTTAACCCAGCTTAATGTGAAGCATCCATTATGACACATTATGCTTCTTCTTCAAAACTGTGTTTCTGAATGTGAGTGTGCCAGTAGACTTACTGATGATCTCTGGAATAAAGACTTGGCTCTAAAACTCAGATTCTTGTTCTACTTGACTGTATATAGGAAATAAAATCTTAGTCAGAAAGGCTTTAATTTCTTTAATGCCTGCCAGGACAGAATACTACAAAAAAACATTGCAAACCATTCTAACTACCCCAGAAATGTTACCCAAATCTGTGAGTACCAGAATATTCTTAAAGTTTGAAGCTGAAGCTGCAGAAATGAAGCCCTGTTACTATTAGAGAAGATTCTTTTTCTTAGTGATTACTCCATGTCTTCTCAATTTTCTACAAAGTAACTCCACACTGTAATAAAATAGTTTAGAACAAAAGTCCAGATAAATTAATAAATTCAAATTAAATTATTCTTTCATTTTCTTAGTCTAATAATAAAGTCTATAATGAGAATTTTTTCCGAGACATTATGTAATTTTATTTTGCTGGCTTTGCTTTTGACAAAGTGAAATATAAAGAAAGAAAACATTTTTTAACATCAGCAAATAAGCTCAATCCTTAAAAGTACTGTTGTTAAAATGTTTAGTGCAAGTCTTCATGCTAAAATCTAAAGTTAAATTTCTTAATATTAAAACTGATAAAACACAGGAATAACAGTGAGAGGACAGAAAAGAGTGAGAAACATCAGAAGTAGGACCAAAGACAGAGCAGGAGGAGGATGAGTTCTCCATGTCCAAGCAGATATCCACATCGCAGGGCATGGAGGACCCCATGCCAGAGCAGGTTTGTGTTTTTTAAAAGAATTGCAGCCATTGGAAAGCCCACACTGGAGTAGGCTTTTTTTCCCCTGAAGACACTGCAGGTCGTGTAGAGTGCCAACATTGGAGCAAGTGAGAAGTGTGAGAGAAAAGCAGCAACAGAGGAGAAAGAACTATGTACTAACCATGCCTCTAACCTTGCTGGTCAGCTGGGATAGATGAGTCAAGAGTTAAGGAATGAAGCTGAATTCTGAAGAGCCAGTAGGGAAGGTGTTGTTTTAATGTCTTTGTTTTTCACTACCCGAATCTATTTTAATTGCCAGTAAATTAGATTATCTTCCTGAAGTTTAGTCTCTTTTGACCACAGCAGTAAATGATAGGGATCTCACTGTCTTTACTTAGACCCATGACTTTTTGCATCCTGTTTTCTGCCATTCAGGAGGGAAAATAAGACAGCAGCAAGGTGCAAGTTTGGCTCTTAGCCAACATTAACCCACTATGGGTGCCTAAGTCAGATGGCAAACTATGCATATTTTCTATAATGTATCCAGTCAACTCAGTGTTGGTGATTTTAATTCACTCTTTTAACAATGAAGTAATGAATTTACTTCCAATCTCTTAAAATCAGTTTTCAAGACCAGATCTTATTATATTCACTAATAAAAGTAACAAACAGAAAAATTACAAACTTCTTGAAAATTCTGCAAATTATATTTATAGAATTGAATTTCAGAACAACAGAATGGTTGAAAGTATCTGCTAGATGTTGCTCGGTTCAACCTCCCTGCTAAAACAGGGTCATCTACAGCCAGTTATCCAGAATCTAGTACAGATGGTTTTTGAGTAATTCTACAGATGGAGACCCCACAACTTCTCTGCTAAGCTCTGTCAGTCTTTAGTCACCCTCACACTGAAAAAGGGCTTCCTGTTTGTCAGATGGAGCCTCCTGTAATTCATTGTGTGTCCATTGCCTCTGGTCCTGTCACTGGGCACCACTGGAAAGAGCCTGGCCACATCTTCTTTGCACCTTCATTTCAGGTATTTATGTATTTTAATGAGATCCCCCCGAGCCTTCTCATCTGAGCTGCCTCAGCCTTTTGTCATAGGAGATCTGCTCCAGACCCTTAATCATTTTCGTGGTCTGGAATGTCTTCTGTGTATCCATGTCCCTCACGTACTAGGGAGCCCAAAGCCGGACACAATCTGTCATGCGTTGTATCACAGCGCTAAGTAGAAGAATCACCTCCCTCAGCCTGCTAGCAATACTCCTAATGCATCCCAGGATACCATTTGTCTTCTTTGCCACAAGGGCACATTGTTGATTCATGTTCAAGTCCGCGTATGCCAGGACCTCTAGGTCCTTTTCTGGAAGGCTGCTTTCCAGCCACATAATGGCGAATCAGAGAATATATAGATTCGCAAAAGATCAATGAAATTACATAATGGAGGAAAATCCATCTTTTCAAGTAGTTCGAACATTTTAACTAATCCAGTTATCAGAAAAAGTCAAAAGATCCTTTACCTGGATAGAAAATACCTCAGCATTTACACCCCCAGAAATAGACAGCAGACACTGGATTCCTTTGAAGACTATGATAAAACCTCCATTCTATTAGCGTTCTGAATATTCTGACACATATATATTTATATAAAGTGTATGATGATCTCTACATTTCAGTAAATAGAATCATAAGGTACAGAAGGTTACATACTAGATTGTGCCAAGATCTATCTGTCTTGACATATCTGATAGTCTTTTGCCTAATAAAGTCAAACTTGTCTAGGGGTATAAATATATCATACAAACATTAAATATATGACTGCAGATTTAAAGGTCAGCAGTACAGAACTTGAGTATTTATCCTTTGTGTGTGTGTGTGTGTATTAATCACAGAATCACAGAATGATTGGGGTTGGAAGGGACCTCCCAAGAGGTCACCTAATTGCAAATCCCCTGCCATGGACAGAGAACCTTCTACTAAACTGGGTTGCTCAGGGCCCCATTCAACCAGACCTTGAACACTTCCAGGGATGGGACATTATTCAAAATGCAGCATGAGGTCTTGCTATACAAACGGTGTTAGATCTAAAATAATTTTGGTTGTTTTTTTTTCCTCATGACCTAGTTTATAGACATTTAGTCTGTACTTCATAAATATCAATATTAAAACATTCTCCACTTCTCAGTTTGCAGTACTTGCTGATTTATATTTATTTTCCATGAATTAGTTAATCTTATTCTTAAAAGTTATTGAAGCTGCATCCTACTGACAGAAAAGAAAGCTCATATTTTTCATAAATTAAGACTATGAGATCAAAGATTAACCATCCCAAGAGACAGTGTGTTATTCTCAGCACTTTGTTAAAATGATTATGAGAGACTGGGGAAGAAAGAATTTTCTTCCACTTGAAACTAGCAGAATTGCTAGGATTTTTGTGCCTTTATCTGTAGTGTGAAGAATTTTTCTTCCAAGGATCATCTGGGCGTATTTCACTCTTTATTTGGGGATTTTAAAGCACTGCTTGAGCTTCTGATCTCTTCAGAAAGTTTTTGCACTGTTTTGTTTGTCTGTCCTGTGAACTGCAATATACTTGTAGGAGTCTGGGGATGACTAGTTCAATGTTTAATGTCTATGTGCTCACAGACAGGAGACATATTCAGGGACCAGATCACCATTCTTATTTTCTTCAGTTTGAAAGGTATTATAACCCTTTTACATATGTATAATTTAATTATGTTAAAGCAGAAAAAATTTAATATTAAAAAGTGTTCAGTTTTCACAGTCTAGGAACTCTTTGTGTGTGTATGGGGAGTTAGGATATATTTATGAAAATCTAATATTTGTTTTATTGAGTTATAGTTGAGTACAAATTTTACAAACACATTAGGACAAAATTCCTCAAATCAAGCACCCTTAAAACAAGAAAACTGTGGAAAATTTGGCAATACTTCAGATTGGCATGGATGTTATATCTGGTAATATTATTTCAAAGACAGTCTCAAGAATCTGGTCCTTGTACTAGAGTTTGCTATAATCTAATTGCATGCTCTCTATCTAAACTATTTGGAAAAATATATATTCCAAACAGCAATCTTATTCTAAATACAACATAAAATATGCCACAACTCTTTCTAACTTTCACAGAAGAAGCTGGAAGTCAAATAAGATCAAGAGCAGGTTTCTGAGTGAATTTTGTTGTCGAATCAATGATAGGTCCTCATGTAGAATTAAGCAGAAGTGAAAGACAAAAAATGTCAAGAGGTTCAGAAAAACAGGCTAATAATCACATGCTTATTGACAGATTTAGTTTATAATACTTTAAATTAGGAACAATTTGGAAATATGCATCAAGCCATCATTGAATGACAATCTGCACATCAGAGATAAAAATGACACATCTGAAACTTTTCACGTTTTAACTCTTATCCCATATTAGCTGTCCTATAAAAGAGAACATAGCTGTAATGTTACTTTGGGTGACATTCCGAGACTTTCTTTATTGAGACCTTAAATTTCTTTGAAATGCTTGTATTTCTGTTAATAATTTTTTTCAACACCATGCTATAGAAAATGATTTTGAGATATTTTATAGAGATTGTTAATATAAAACAGTGTTTAAAATACTAATTTATTGAAATGTATTGGGTTTTCCTTATTATGACAGGGTAATTTTGTTACCAAAAAACTCCCAACGAATACCAAAATTTTACCGAGCTAAATTTGACGTAGATTTCAGCAGGACCACATAGAACATTCTGTTTCAGCTGCATGTTATCAGCCCAGCTATTCTTAGATCAGTAAAGATATTGTTTTGTGCTATATAAAACTTTTCTAATGTAGACTTGTATGGGCATAAACCTGTAGAGTAGTTTCTCAGTGTCATTCAGATTCTGTCTGTGATACTTGTATAGCATTAGCCATACAGTAGTTTTTCGTTGTCATGGCAAAAAATTGAAAGATACTAGAAAAAACTTATTTCAATTTTTTTGTCACTAAAATACTGAAGACTCAAGCCATGCTTCATGTTGCTATACTACTGCAATAGAAGTACTTTGTGATATCTTGAAGTAGATTTGGCTTTGGGTCCTATGCTCAGCAGCCTAATTCCCTGATAGAGTGGCAAAGATCAAACTTAACAACTGCAATACAGGGAGGATTCGGAGTTTCTGAAATAGGTCTTTTCACTGAACTGAGCTTCCTTCAGATAAAAACTTTTTTACTAAATCATAGAAGGCAAGTGGGCCTGTTAATATATGTGTAAGTTGTTTGAAATCTCAAAGTGTTAGTTCAGCTTTGCCTCGTATTAGCTTTGACAGTTCAAGGGTTGATTTTTTCTGTTCTTATGCACATATATTTGAATAATATCTTTTTGTTCTCAGGATTCTATAAAAGGTGCTTGAAACCTAAAATGAAGTCACTGTCTTCTCCCTAGGGACCATTCATTTTAGATTTACTGTAACATCATCAACAAAAGTAAGAAACAGGTAACGGGAAAAAAGAAAACACAAAGCTTCTTATTGAAACTAGTACACCTCTATAATTTTGTTGTTTTAAGGGTTCTAGCTGTCTGGTTTACTAAAGTATCTTCACAAATGGACTGAACTACTAGGTCTATTAAAAACCTTCTCAATATTTTGAAACAAAGGCTGCTACAATGGCATGTCTTAATCTTCTGGAACATGAATAAAAAAACTTTTGCTGAAATAAGGAGTACATGGCAAGGTTCCATGCGGCAGAGAAATGCTTCTTGATATTTAGTCAGGATGCACGGCAGTATCAAAACATGCAACTGTATTGGCTGCTGTGATTAAAAAACCACACTTTATAAAAAAGAAACAGTGTATCTTTTACCTTTTGATTTTGTTAAATAAACAAAAGATATCAATATTAATTATTCCTTTTTTCTATTCTTTTAACATTTCTAGCTATGAAATTTTGATTATTATTATCAGAAAAATTCTTATGTTCTCAAATTCACATACTGGCCATTAAAAAAAAAGCAAAACAAAATGAAAAACTAAAAGGAAGAAATTAATAAACACAATAAACCTTTGTACTCAGTAAAATCAGTATCACTTAAGAAATGACACTCTTATTTTCCTGACATAATACTTTTTCTCCCTCTATATCTAACCTTCATCGCAATGTTATTCTTTATAAACTGTCTTTTGCTTCTTCATTACATGCTTTGCAATTTTATCAGAGACACGATTTCCACATTTTACATTTTCAGGAGTAAGTAAATTACATATGTGTACATGAGATCCTTGCTTATGGGATTCTCCCTGCAGGTCATTCAGCTTCTCTACATGGCCTTATCACAAGGTTTTGTATAGATGGATGCATATGAACAATTAACAATTAGTAGGTAATTTCCCCAAATTTTCCCATATATTGTTTGGTGGCAATTAGGGATACAGCAGTGTTCTCAGAAATGCATTGCAGGTAAGAAAATGTTTCCATTCTAAAACTCTAAATGCCTAGAAGACACTTTTGTTATCCTACCATTTTTATGCTCAATAATACAGAAATGGATAATGTTTCTTTGGAAACTGAGTATCAGTATTATTTTACTATTTACAGCATATCTAGGTATTCAAGGTATTAAAACATTGCTTTCTTGTCCAAAAGAAATTGTAAACATGTTTTGTGAATCTCATTTTAAAATTTGCTACTCAGTAGAGAGGAAGTAATTAACTTTACACTAAGTCGTTTTGGGGGAGAGGAGGTAGGGACATGACAACTGCAGCCCCTTAGTATCTTCTACTTGTGCATCAAAACTAGATTAATTGTTTTAAGAAATAAAATAAATACGTCACAGTGTTAACCTTCTTTCATTCCAAAATGCAAAAAACCACACAGCCTATTCCTAGGTAAATGCATGTTCTCCAAAATAAATATGTTATCTTTCCATTGCTTTGCTAAATGATTAGTTAAACCCTAGCCTATGAAATGTAACTGACTTTGGAAAAGAAAATTGGAATAAATCTAATCTTCTCCTGTCTAAATTATTAGCCCCTTGGGATGGCAGCACATGTGAGCATTTGTAACAGGAGCATACAAGTTACATAACACCTACAGCATTCACAGCTTTACAGAAGTGGGTCATCTTTTCTAGAGTGCTTTACAGCTATCCTCTCACTATGAAATGAATAAATGGAAAAACGCTTATAGAAAACCTGCAGATTTTCAAAGCAAAGTGTAGGTAGAACTTGAGGAAATAATTCTCATTTTCTTTCTTTTACTTCTCTGTTGTTGTTGTCTTCTACATGGGGAACCAGCTTCTACAAATGCGCAAATAAAAATTTTTAAAAAATTGATTTTTCTCTTTAATATTAATTTATATCCAAATCAAGCAAGTCTATTACTAGTCAGATAAAATTTAACTCTAGAAGACCTAAAGGTAAAAAAGACAATTACCTTTGATAACTTCACCTGGCATGTTTAAATAGCTGAAATCTTTATTTGAAATTTGGGCGTTAATGAACTCTTCCTGCCCTACCTCTTCTACCTGTTGGTGATAACATTTTCACTAATTAATCCTGCTCTATAGAGCACATTCTGTTCTGTGCTTGTATTAGTTCCAGAAAGGAAGCTTTCTTACAGGCTTTATAATATTCTAAGTTAATTGCTATATCTTTTTTTTTTTTTTTTTTTTTTTTGTGAAATTATTCAGTCGTAGATTTCAGATGAAGAAAGACATCAAAGCTAGTTACTCCTGTGCAATTTATTGTTAATCTGGATGCTATGATGCTCTTGATGGAATTCCTCTGTTACAGAGGAGATACAGAGAAATAGCATATATTGATCTCTCAAGTCCAATAAACCTTTTAAATTTTGCTTACACAACCTACTTACAGTACTTCATACTGTTTAAAAATTAGAAAAGCTTATTTTTATGGGCTATCTCAAGATACAGTATACATTGTTTTAATCTCCAAAAAGTTTATGGAAGAAGAAAAGAATACCACCAGGAGAAAAATATTGTTTGAGGTTCCAATCTTAGTATCAATTTCAGAAAATGACTCCCCAGAAACAAAGATAAACAGAGATATAAATCACTGTGTGAATAGAAGTTGATGGCTTATAGTCTTTTCTACAGAACTGAAGCTGTGGACTCTGTCATGAAGAAATATATCTATAATAAATTTGGAATCTATGCTTCATTCCCTGTCCTACAGTGTCTCAAAATATGAAGGAAACACCTTATGTGTGCAAGGCTTTATACATTCAAACAAAACAGACAACAGAACTGACAAAAGGTATGAACTTCTGAATTCAGTTCAGATTTCTGTTTTACTGGAGGAAAAGAGAAGCTAATTGGATATTCATTCAAGTCAATCACACATCTTTCACAAACTGGCAGATATTTTAAGATAAGGAACAGAGTGAGTGAATTATCTAGTAGGTGCTTAAAAAAAACCCCCAATATGGAAAGAACTTTCATCAACTTCTAAGCCTGGGAAAAAATCCCCAACTCAATACCAAAGGGAGTAGTTGTACAAGTTCAGCTATCATACTAAAAGACCAACAAGGATACTATAAACAGAAAAATATTAATAAATTTAGTTAACTTTCAAATAAATTTCAGTATTTCAATTCTGTTAACATAAACAGTCAATAAAATTTAACACTGAGAGTACAGAACAATCAATTCCTTTGTGCTGTTCAGCTGAAAGCACCAAACTTTTGCCAAAAAGAATGTCTTTGTGATGGTTTCAAGACTGCAAAATCATTAGGTTAATCTGCGAAATTTCAAGAATGAAAATTAAGGCATGTATATATTATAATCATTTGATATTATATTATTGCTTGTGCAGAATGGCAAAAGAGAGAGAATGTAACTGTGTGCCACAATCAGAAATTATTATGGAATGCTGAATGTTTAATTTTGAGTTTATATTAGAATATGCTGGGTTAAATTCGTTATGTATAATTATAGATATGGAACAATGCTGCAGCAGCCAACATTCTTGGCAGCTGAGCTCTAGCTTGGTTTGAAGGAAGGTGCATAGAAAACCATAACCACTAGATATTATCTCCAATCTTGTAACTGCTGTGTTTTCAGGTACTGTTACTGCTGTGCCAAAAAAAAGTAAGGCTGCTGGATTATACAGAATGGTCGCATGTGAAATGTCTAAAATACACTTAGCATTGTAGTAACAAGGTGGAATGGAAATTATATTTAATATATTATGCAATCTGGAAATGCTCGAAATTTTTTTGGCAATGAACATTGTTATAGAAAAAATCTGCTATGTGTTTAATGCATATCATATTCCAGTACACTTTAAAATATTGTGTTGTGGTTTAAACCCAGCCAGCAACTGAGCTGGCTTCTTCTGATTCTCTTTCTTCTCAGAGAATCAGAAAAGTAAAATCTGAGACATCTCATGGGTTGAGATAAATACAGTTTAACAGTGTGGTGGTTTGACCCTGGCCAAATGCCAGGCAACCATGACATCTGCTCACTCACTCTCCCCTGCCACAGTTGGACAGAGGAGAACAAAATAATTACCATACCCAGGGCTCATGAGCTGAGATAAGGAACCAGGACAAGACACACTCAGGGCAAAACAGACTGAACTTAAAGTTGCAAAGTGATTTATTGCTAACAGAGTCAGAGGAGTAAATGAGAAGTAAAATAAAACCTTGAAAGACACCATTTCTCTGCTCACCCCCCTCCATCCTTCCCAGCAGCAGCACAGGAGGACAAAACATGGTGGGAGGGGTAGGTCAGTTCATGACCCAAATCTTCTTTTGCAGCTCAGGGGGAGAGGAGTCTTGTCCTCTGTGTAGCTGTGAGTCCCAAATCTCACAATCAGTAGCCCGCCTGAATCTGCTGCAATGTGAGCTCCTCCCCCATGGGCAGGCAGACAGTCCTCCCAAAACTTCTGCGGCGTGGGGTCCCTCGTCCACAGGGTGCAGACCTCCAAGGCCAGGCCATTCCATCTCAGGAGCAAGGCCTCTCTCTCCACTGGGACTCCTGCTGGACCACAGCCTCCTCCAGGCATTCACCTGCTCTGACATGGGGCACCTCCCCACGGGCTGCAAGTGGATCTCAGCATCCCCTGTGGCCCCCATGGGCTGCAAGGGGACAACCTGCTTCACAATGGTCCTCACCACGGCCTGCAGAGGAATCTTGGCTCCAGCACCTGGAGCACCCTCTCCCCCACCTTCTCCATTGACCTTGGTATCTCCATGTCGTTTTCCCTCACATATTCTCACCTCCTCCTCCTCCTCTGGCTAAAAGAAGTGCGTGCACCCATTGTTTTTTTTCTTCTTAAATATGTTATCACATTGGCGTAACCAACATCTCTAATTGGCCCAGCCTTGGCCAGCAGCATGTCCATCATCTTCAGAGCCATCAAAGATTGGCTCCACTGGACATGTTGAAAGCTTTGAGAAGCTTCACACAGGAGCCATCTTTGTGCACCCCCCCACTAGCAAAAACTGTGTGCCAGCACAAAACTGTGGGCCGAGCAAAACCAACACAAACTCCTAAATCAAAAACCATGCATGCAAGCAAAGCAAAACATGGAATCCATTCTCTGGTGTCAGCTAGGGTAGCGTTAATTTTCTTCACGGTGGTTAGTATATGGCTGTGTTTTGGATTTGTGCTGGAAACAGGGTTCATAATATAAAGATGTTTTTATTACACTTTCACAGAGCCAAGACCTTTTCTGCTTTCTGTACTGCCACATTGGTAGTATGAGCATTGGAGCTGGCTGAACACCTGCCTACCCATGGGAAGAACTGACTTAATTTCTTGTTCTGCTTTGTTTGAGTGTGCAGCTTTTGCTTTCCTTTTTAAACTCTCTTTGTCTCAACCCACAAGTTTTCCAGATTTCACTCTTCCAGTTCTCTCCCTGATATTACTGGTGAGCAGCTGCATGGTGCTTGGCTGCTGGTGGGGGTTAAATCATGACACATGGGCAGGCAGGTATTCAGCCATCTCCAGGGACGTAGTGCCCCATCACACATAATTATTGCTTGGAAAGACAAACTCCATCAGTACAAACAGGCCCTCTTCTCCCTTTTCTCCCCACTTTTTATACTGCACTCTTCCATCTGTGTTTCCTCTCAACTTCCCATGCACCCCCAGGCTTCTCACCAGCATGCCAGGACAAGCAGCAGGAAAGGTCTTGACACTGTGCAAGTGCTTAGATTTCATTTGATTCAGATTTTCCCCATCTTCACTGTTTTCCAGTCCCAGGAAATCAGATGCTTTGATGACAGTGATAGATTTTCAGTCTGGAGAACGTTTTAACTGTCCAGACAGTAGAAGTGAGAAAAGAGTAGAATATTATCACATTAGAATAAATTGTAATTAAACTAGCTAGCTAAAGTATTGAGATAAATGTAACTTCTAAAATGAATGGTTTATTTTGTCATTGGCAGAACAAATGGTGGAAGTCACACTCCAAATTTTATATATATATACTGATTCTGGTGCCAGTTTTAGGTTTGATCTAAGAATTTGCTTTTAATACATCTGCCTTTGGAACGTTATTTAATTCGTGCCACACAAAATTCACTTATATTTCTAATAAAACTAAAAGAATTTTTTGCAGTAAATTAATTTTTCTGTTGAGAATGCTGATTTGATGAGAAAAAATTAATACATGTGGGTCAAAGTTGTTGAAGATTTAATTTACAATTTGCATTATATTTCTACATCCCTTCATTAATTTGGATTGCTTATTTTCTAAATAAATTAATGGTACCTAATTAGAAGAATTATATTTTTTAAAAGCTTCCAAAGAAGGCAGGTTCCCTTTCTGGCTTTTTTGATTTTCTTAAAACTTTGGCCATAAATTCAAAGAAAAAAATATAAATAAATCACATTCTATAATATTTAAATAATTCAAACATCTGTTTTCTTCTACATTGGAATATTGCAAAGGGAAAGAGTCCAAAAGTAAATTTTACTTATATATTTTGTGTCCAGTTACGTTCAGTGATGACTATTCCCATAAAAAATTATAACATGCTATATTCTATTATTTTGCTAATTGAACATTACCACCTGTTGGGAAAAATGAATAATATAATAATACTGTTACTTGCAGGTTGCTAAGTCAGAAGTATGTTGAAGCTTGTCATTCAAGACAAATAGAAATTTTAATTTTCCTTTGCCCAGATTGGAGTTAAATGTGGACACAGAGAAATGCATGAGCATTTTAAAGAATTTAAAAGAGAAATGTCCTATTCTTGAGCTAGTGTTGCACAGGGTCTCAGGTTTGTAGTCTTGGTGTGACTCTCTAAATCAGAATGCTGATGACGACATTGGATCACTTTTCTCTCAAACCCTTGTGATAAACACACAACTGAGATATATTTAGTTTATGTTTTTTAGTTTTTAAATAATGTCTGAGCTGTACTACATCTTCATGTTGCTGTATTTTTGCAATATTTTGCTAGGGATATATGTCATATATTATGGAGCAGTGACACAAGGAAATATTTGGAGGAGAAAGTACTTTTGGGGCAGCTTTGGTAGATTATGAAGCTGAAGTAGCCAAGACTGGTTGTAGCCAAGCTGGTTCAATGATACAAACAGAGAGGCCACTGAGGGAAAAAAAAATCTGAGAATTGTGTTTGTGTACTTGTAGATCTTCTTGGATGGACCTATTTGTCTGGCCACAAAAGAGAGCTAGGAGTGAAATAACATACCTGCTGCATGGATAAGATACTTGCATTAGGGGGATCAGGACATGGAAATGAACTGGGAGCCAAGATTTTTTCCAAAGTAAATGGTTCAAATTCTGTTGACTGAAGGCTGAAGACAGACTATTCCCTGTGCTGAAGACCTCTATAACCAGTCTATATAGACTATATAGCTATTTTAAATATGTATGTAATATATGGTATTATGTACATTATAAACTTCTGCTGAGACAGAGAGTACTTTGGGAATGTCTAACTTTGGTGGCAGTTGTGGTATATATAAAAATAATTTTAAACTAATTTATATTTTATTTTCCCCAATAGATCAGAAAGTACAGTAAGAGAATGTTGTTTGGGGAGCTGGGTAAAAATGGCTTTAGGCATTTTAAACAGAAAAAAAAGAACAAGTATAGAATATACACAAAACCTGCCATGTACAATAAAACTTCAAAATAGCATCGAATTTGGGGACCTATGAATGAGGATTGATTAGGTGGACTATGCAAACAAATGCATAAATATGCAAGGTGAGGAAACTATTACATCCTCAGTGAAGAACTTGGGATGCTGACAAGTTACTGCAGCCTTCTTCCAGCCTCATCTTATAAAAAAAAAAAAAATGGAACCAGATGATGTTTAAGGTCCCTTCCAACCCAAGCAATTTTATGATTTTATAATCCTTATTCCATGGGACTGTGTATTGCCACACAGATTTTTTTTATCCTTTGAGCAACAGTTAAAAAAGCCAGTGAAGACTGGAAAAGGGTACTGTTTAACTAAGCGCTTAGTTGGCACCTTACAGAAGAATATTCCTATCCAAGTGTGTGATTTATAGTGTACTTTGTTTTCAGTTTTAATCAAGTTATTCCTTTGTGTAAAGCCAGATATCAAGAAAGCTTCTCTTTCTCCTCTCTCTGTTTGTATCCAGTTCCTATTATTTTTAATAAAACCTATCTAACGCCTCCTAAAGTCAATGAGCCAAGGCTTCCTTTCATTTTGGTCTGGACTAAAGTTGTCAAACCAGAAGCAGATCAGTCAAAGTTCGCTGTTCTATTGTAGAAAATATTTTGAAATAACTGACAAATCCTATTAATATTTTGAAAGTTAGTTTCTGAACTGTGAAGTAAATCCCAAAGTGAATAAGACATTGACGCAGACTTTGAAAAAATTACTTACTAGGCACATAATGTCCTATTTAGGCTTTTTTGTATTAAGAAAATTGACTGTAGCACCTTTTTCCACCCACTATAAGAGGCTTAACTGATGCATTAGATTACATAAAGCTGATTGTTATTAGCAACTCAGACCAAATAATGGGACTAAATAGGACGTTTCTCCCAATTGGTCTGTGAAACTCAGATCTCACTTCTAGAATCAAACCAAATATAGTTTTCACAGATGTCTCTGTAGAGATGCTAGCAACAAATGTACCTTCTAAAGGATAGTATTTTGAAGAGTGTGAAGAAGGTTTGGTCTAAATGGCCATTTGACAGGCTATCTGAGCATCCAAATCTGGTGTTTAACCAATGTGACTGAAAAATGTTTTCTATTCACGCTGAATTGGTGGTTTTTTGGTTACAACTTAAGCTCACCCTCTCTCAACGTTTTCTGTACAGTACTGAGAAAAGCTCAACTCTGTATCCTCTTGTCCTCTCACAACACTGATAAGGAAAAATTACAGTGCCTCAGCCTCTTCAGTATGAGCAATCCCAACTGTCGCAGTCTGTCTTGATACATCATGGGCTTCAGATGCCTAACTATTACGGTGGTTTTCCAGAGGTCTTGCTTCAATTTCACAGCCTTTCTTTTACTGGGGAGCTCAGCACTGGACCCAGCACTTCACATCTCGACAGTGTCAAACAGAGGGAAAGGATGATCTACCTCAACGGGCTGGCAAAATTCTTTCCAGAGCAGAAGAGGATGCCCTTGTCCTTGACTGATGCTTGAGCAGACTGCTGTCTTCTGTTGAAGTTGTTGAACCTGCAGGGTGTTCTCTGCAAGCCAACCTATGCTGGTGCATATGGACTCATCCTGTTCTCATTGTTCTCATGGTTTATGCCTTTGCTGAATTTCATGAAATTCCAGTTATCTCACCAGCAGTGAAGATTCCACTGAAATAGTTGCCACCATTCCCTTTCACAGAGCCAGTAAAAGGTTTCCACATATTGGGAAGTGAAAATGCAACAAGAAATTATTCAACATTCCAAGCAGATGAGTTATCTAGATCAAGTTAAAACATCAAAGCAGTATTGGGTACTGCATTTTAAGAACAATTGAATTTACAGGTTTGAAATTTTGTCTGAATTCCACAAGACCTCTCTATAAGCCCCAAACAAAAGAAGGAACTACATTCTAGCAAGATGTTTAGCACATACACTTGATTTTAAATTGATATAATGTGTTTAATTTCAGTTATGCTAATGCGTGCTTGAAATTAGGTATGTATTATATGCCTCAAAGAATTTTAAAAAATTATTTATGAAAACATAGTTCCAAAGTCTTTGTAAGCTGAGATCTTAATCATTAATACCTATATTTTTTCTTATGCTTATAATCCTAGCTTTAGTATGGTACACTCTTGAGTTATTAAACATCTGTATTGGTAACAAATATACATAAGAAATCAGCATTTCTATGTTTAAAAGAACTTACGACACATATTTTCTCCAGCAATACATTTCAAACAAATGAGATATGCATGAGTCACTTATGCTTTCACTTTGTAAACTTAAATCAAAATAGAACACAGAAAAATATGAGTTTTAGTGCATTTGGTATTATGTGTCTGATAAATTTAAAATCATTTCCTAATGACTAGATATGACTGCATCTCTATTGCATTTTATCTATGTTGCATATACTGTATCTTGGCTGCATTTCAGATACAGTAAGGATCAGAAATTACAGTTCCCTAGAGAAGCAAGGGTAAGTGTAATTAACAGAAACCAAGAGATGACAGTAATTTACAAATGCTTGCTCTCTTAGTAAAGAGAATGTTCTTTCCCTGTGGAGCAGCTCTTTAACTTATTATTTTCATTGACTCACTTTGCACAAAATCTGCAATTGTGTAATGAAGTTCAAGAATTGCAGAAAACTAGGGAGTGATACTACACTCAGGAAGGAAACCCTATCATACTCGGGCAAGGAAATGAGACTGTAGACTATAACATGTGGCTTCAAGCATTGTGGTTTAAATGAATGCGGGATTCATCCTTTGCGTTACTGTGATGGGTTTCCGTGGCTGGATGCCAGGTGCCCACTGAGCTGCTTTATCACTCTCCCTTCTCAGGTGAACAGGAGAGAGAAAAGAAGATGGAAAATAACTTGTAGGTTAAGATAAAGTGGTTTACTAAAGCAGAAGTGAAAGTTTGCCCGCAAAGGTTGAAGCACATTTCAAACCCAAAGATTTTATTTTCTACTTCTCCCATCAGCAAGTGATGTCCAGCCACTTCCTGGGAAGCAGGACTTCAGCATGTGTAGCATTTGCTCCACAAGACAAATGTACATAACCCACGCCGCCCCTTCCCCCTCCTTCTCTTAGCTTTTATATGTAAGCCTATGTCTTATGGTATGGAATATCCCTTTAGTCAATTTGGGCCAGCTGTCTGAGCTGTGTCCCCTCCCAACACCTTGCCTGTCCCCAGCCCACTGATGAAGAGATGGAATGTTGGACAGTGCTGATGCTGTGCCAGCTCTGATCAGCAGTACCCAAAACCCCGCCCCGTTATCAACACCTTTCTAGCCACCAATGTAGAACTCGGCACTGTGACGGCTGTGGGAAAAATGCTACGGCTGCGGGAAAAGGGAACTCCTTCTCAGCAAGGCCAAATACAGCCACACACAGAATTAAAAAAAAAAAAAAAAAAAAATTCTTGGCATGTTCTCAGTTAGTAATGCCCTGACTACCACAGTCACTACCACAGTCACTACCACAGTGACTACCATTTGTGACTACCCTAGTCACAAATAACGTAAATAATATTAGGATGATGCTAAAGCCAAGAAAAGCAGAAGCACCATGCCATTTTACATGGCTATGATAACAGTGAAATGTAGAAAAAAAAAAAAAAAGGCAAGTATAGCAAATAATCAAGTAAAGTTCTATTCTAAACAGGTCTGAAGACTGTTAGGAGAGCAGTTTAAAAAAAGCTTGGACTGTTTAGCCCAAGAAAGAAAAAGAATCAGAGGAATATGATGAGTGTTCCTAAATCATTAAGGAGACAAATACCAGAGAAGAAAAGCTATTTAAGCTGATAGACAAATGACATCATGAGGGAAATGTCCATAACATGAGCATGAATTAATTAAGTTTGAAAAATAGAGCTTATTAGGATAAGACTTTTTGTAATGATAAGAATGATCTGAGAACAATTTTCTACAAAGATAGTGTTTCTCTCTTTCCAATAGATTTGCCACAGCCAGGGACCAGTATACATGACCTCAAAGACCACTTTAATTTTCATGTTGCTATGAAAGATATCACAATTTCTTTGATGTATTGCTACTGTATCTATTGTTTTCTAGCTTTTCACCAAGCACAGTTCAATTTCAGCGCATCCCACTGTGATGCTGAAAAGTCAATTTTTATGATTTTCTTCTGTTTCTTTGAAGATGTTCCCTACTGCAATATTGTTTTGTTACATATAATTGTGCCATTAATATTTGAAAATTTTAATATTGTTTTAAACCAACTTAATTAACACTTGTGTTTAATTGATTTTTTTTAAATGGCTGATTGCCCATTTTGATTTGGTAAACAAAATGTTTAAAAAATTACTTTTAGGTGCAAATAGAAAACTGAGAAGAACCTAATTAATCTAAGTGTAGTGTCAAAATTATACAGAAAAAGAAAATCAGACACAAAACATACAGTACAGAAACTAGCGATATTCTTTTTCTCCTGAAATAATTCAAAATTCATTGTCAGAACATAGATGATTTTGCTGAGTCTTACTTTTCTAGGGGCAAAATCTTTTTGCATCGTAAATGTTAATCTTACTAATTTAGTGTTGTTTCAGAAAAGTGGTTATGTCCTCAACCTGATAATTCTTAAGTGTATTCTTTCCTGAAAACATGAACGGATCTACTATCTATAGAAGTATACTCTGAGATTGTAATTAATTTTGATATCTCACAAGCACTGTAGTTCACTTCAATACGTCAGAGTCTTTCTCAAGATAAAGTACCGTATTTGTTGTAGGTATACATGAATACGAGTAGCTTAGTAACACTGAGAGTGGAACTGACTTCAACATTATATAGAATTTACTTCTGACAAACACCCTTCCTTTACCAAACATCTCACATGTTCAATGAAAGACTTCACAGTAGATTGAACAATTTATTAGTCAGATCCAGAATGCCTTCTGTTATATACAGTCACGTCTGGCCTCATAACCATATTAGACACAAGTCTTTTTTTCTAATAAGTAAATGTTTTTGTTTTTTTTCCTTCACCAAGTAAGGTTTATTTTTTAAAGTTCCATTTCTATAGTAGTTCTAGTACTTACTTGGATTCAAAACTGAAGCTGTTATCTAGCCCACAATGATGCGATGGTAAGTTCAGAGTACCAGAATATTTTTGTTAGGCCTTGACTAACTGCATTTGTATTTCAGTTCTTACTGAATTGCAAATATAAACACAACTAGAAAACAAATCATCTCTAAAGAAAAATAATAATAAGGTACCTGATGCTTCACTGTTAAAATAAAAGAGGTTTTAACTGTTTCTAGTGTTAATGCATGCTACCCTCTGCAATAAACAGTTATAACAGTCAAAGAATCACTTGTTTTTCAGTGTCCAGTGAAATCAATAACAAGGCAATGCCTTCGGAAAGGTTTGGGATGGCCTGGTGCATTTGCATTTAGTATGACCCCTATGTATGCCACAAAACTTGAAGTCGAGATGAAAACCACAGTTTTGGCATTAATGCTATTTTGGTGTAAGTGGTCCTGCCTTATTATACTTCAGATTCAAATTTTATTGAAGCTATTCACTTTTTCATTACTGATTGAAGGACTCATTCCACAAATATTTTCTTTTGAAAAAGTAGGCATGAAAGGACTTTTCTACAGCTGTCAAATTTATTAACATAACAATTGTTATTTAAAAATAATATTTCATCCTAATATATTTACTTTGAAATAGATTCCATATGCGCATATGAAACTTTTCCAAATCTAGGCAGGTTACAATTTAATTTGATTGATCTCCTTTATCTGTGATAGAGGGATTCCATCATAAAAGAGCATTTGAGTAAGTTAGCAGTGGTCTGAGGACAACTTCTTGAATAGGGCTTATATTCATAGCCACGATCTTAAAATGTTTTTAGCTGGACTTACAAAGTTCAGAAATGGATTGTGATGGGCTGAACTTGACTGGCTGCCTGACCCCTGCTCAGCTGTTCTCTCACTTCCTCTCTGCAGCTGGACAGGAGAAAAGAGAATGAAAAACCTCCTGAGATGAGATAAACAGGGAGATTACTTACCAATTTGCATCATGGGCAGAACAGACTTTACTTGTGGAACATTAATTGAATGTATTGTTAATTAAAATAGAGTGAGGTGGTGAAAAATGAACACAAAATTAAAATCATGTTTTCTTGTCCTCCCTTCTTCCCAATCTCATCTTCAGTTCTTCACTCCAGAAACCTCTGCCTCCCTCACTCCAAACAGCCAATCCATAACTTTTCATCTTTGTTGCTCTGTCCTCCTCACACTTTTCCCTACCCCTGCATGTGACCTCTCCACAGGCTCTAATCCTGTACCCCCGCTCCATTGAGGGCCCTTCATGAGGGGGATTTTTTCAACAAACAGCCATCCATTCCAGCAAGCAGACCCCATACTTCTCCATGAGCCGCAGGGGAATCCGCTGTGGTGCCTGAAACATCTCCTTTCCTCTGTCTTCTGTGGCTTTGATGTTCATAGGATTGTTTCACTTTCTCCCACCTTCATGCTGCTTGTGTGGCATTTTTTGCTTTCTTAAATACATTTTCTCAGAGGCTCCCTCACCTCAGCTGCTGGGCCTCAGCTGTGCCGTGTGGCAGGTGGGTTGGAATGGCCACGTCCAGCACAGTGCAGCCTCAGCCCCAGCTTACAGACCAGTACTGCTGCCAGCACTGGTGCATCAGCACCCTATACAGAGAGCTAGAGCTGTTTTTCTGGGGTTTGTTTTAGTCTGCACTGGAAAATAGAAATGTCCACGTTCTGTAATGGATTACAGCCTGGGTGAACTCCACTGACTGCTTCATTACTTGAACTGAAAAATGGCAAGAGTGAAATGGATGGTTCAAAAAAGAAAAAGAGAATGTGAATATTTGACCAGAGATATTTGAATCATATGAGTTGTTATAGTTCATCTGAGTATGGCAAGTGTCTCAGTATGTTTTGGATTTGTAGCTCAGTTTCAATGAGATAGACATGGCCTTGCTGGATGATTTTCTTTGCATGTAGCACCAGATTTGACCTTTGTAAGTAAAGAATTCTGGAAGTAGGAAATGTTTAAAGGTCGTTTTGTGATTTGTACAAATGTTTCCAAGGAACTAAGCAGAGATTATCAAACTCATTTCTCTTTTGACCCAAAGCAGATCTCTTAACCTAGTTCTTTGGTATCCAAAGAACTTTAATCCACTAATCCTCCTAGTCTCACAAATTATTGAAAGTCTGTTATCTACAAGCTCAGACTAAAGAGCTATTGGAAAGACTGTGACCTCGAGGAAGCCCAGATAGTGACATATTGTGGGGCGGAAGCATAGTGACTAAGAATGAGGAAAAGGCTGAGGAACTTAATGCCCTCTTTGTCTCAGTGTTTAAGAGTAAGACCAGTTGTTCTCTGAATACCACCAGTCTCCTGAGCTGGAAGACAGGTACAGGGAGAAGAATGAAGCCCACATAATCCAAGAGGTAATAGTGACCTGCTACACCACTTAGAAGGCTTTACATAGAGATCTGGACTAGTTGAATCGATGGACTGTGGCCAGTGTTATGAGATTCAACAAGTCCAAATGCTGGAACCTGTACTTGTGTCATAACAACCCTGTGCAGAGCTACAGGTTGGGGGCAGAGTGGCTGGAAAGCTTCCCAGGGAAAAGGACCTGGGGATGCTGGTTGAGAAGCACTGAACATGAGCCAGCATGTGCCCAGATTGCCAAGAAGGCCAATGACATCCTGGCTTGTGTCAGTAATAGTGGTAAATTCTTTCCATTTACAAGTCTGAATGTCCCAAACTTTCACTTCTTTCAGCTTTTTCATTTTTCATTTTAAATGGATGAGTATCTGTGGCCTTCTCAGTACACTACTAGAAAATGCATAAGAACAATGCCACATTCTCTTCTGTTTCTTTGCCCTTTGCTGATAAATATATCACTTATCTTTATCTATGAATGTGCACCTTTAACATCAACACTAGCTTGAAGCATTCTTCAGATCTCCCTGCTTCTAGCAATAGCTAATGTGAGTTGTGGTGACACAGTGAAACATATAAAAAGCCTCATTATATTTTTAGGATTCCACACATTGTACTTATGTGGAATTTCACTTAGTACAGAGAATGTGGATACATAAGATTAACTGCCAGAAAATGTATTAGTAGAAAAAGCACTGTGAACAATAACTTGTGGTAAGAACTGGAATTACGTGTGGTTGGCTACACATGTAACATGTTTTGTGTGCAACATAAAAGGTGTATTTACTGACATGATACACACTTGCTGACCTAGACATTTTTGCTGAATTATTGGTCATCTAGGGGGAAAAAAAAAGGCCTTCAATTTTGAATGCTGTAAACATGCATTGAAACTATGTATTGAAGTCATTCTGCATTCACATCTAAAGAGAAAAAAATGAAAAAGTGTGTTCGCAATTATAATGTCAAAATCTATTCTTCATTATTGCTTCAAAGAAGAAACAGCTGCAGCTGGATTTACAAAGAAATGTGAGGGACTCTGCCTGTGACACCGCCACTGGACAGACTGATCTCTGCCCACATTAACTGTGATAATGAAATACTGAGAAAGCATAACACAAATTTGAGCTACCACATTTGAATCAAGTTAATCATGTTTATTCAATAGATGTAGGAGGGCTTGTCAACTCTTGTTTTCTGTCTCTGACAATGTACCATTCAAACACAATTATTTCTCTGTGAAAGTGAATTGCAACTTAGTGTATCTCTCACTGGTAATAGTCCTTTCATTCACAACAATGTCCAGACGTCTGCCCAATTACCCATCAGTGTCACAGGTTTAGATCCCTGCTACTAACTTAATCTTGGCATTGTAATGAATTTTGAGAATGAAATCTTAATACTATATACTATACTACAGCTAACATGATATCTCCTAGAAAGCTTTGCCTTCTTGCCTGATGCCAACAACACATTTAATGTCACAGGAAGCCTGGAAAGAAGAGAGGGGTTCAGGAGAAAGTTTTCTGGTTTTGTCCTAATATCGCACCTGATATGTCTTACTGTATTTCATTAATAGATTAATTTAAATTAATATTCTCCTAGACAAGTTTATTTTGCCAGTGATAGTTAATTGTTAAGTGATCTCCTAGTCTTTATCTTGACTCATGAGCTTTTTCATTCTACTTTTGCTCTCTGTTCTGTTAAGGAAGAGGAGTGGTGTGGGAATCTGGCAACCAGCCAAGGTCAACCGAAAACATAGTCATATATTTACCTTTTGTAAGATGTCAAAATTTAAAGAATTTGACTGCTTTGGACTCAGACATGGGATGTTAGTATTATTTAGCATAGTACTAAAATAACAGGGTGCAACTTCACATGCACCTCAATTACAGGAAAATGCGTCATGTATGTGAAATGCATATCTGTAGCCCAGTGTTGTGGGACCAAGTAAGACCGTAATTATTTGCCACACTCAGAAATCTCCACTGTTTTTTTCCTAAACTACAAAATTTACCTATCTGTCTGTGATATGATCACATGTTTATACATGAACAGAGGTAGGTTGAGTCCAATAATGCTCCTTGGTGCGAAAAATGTCCTGATATTACACTACAGACATCTTAGAAGTTTTAGAGCTCATCATAGAACCATAGAATGCTTTGGGTTGGATGTGATCTTTAAAGGCCATCTGGTTCAACCTCCCTGTCATGGGCAGGGACTTCTTTCACTGTATCAGATTACTCAAAGTATCATCCAACCTAGCCTTGAATGTTTCCAGGAATGGGCCATCCACAACTCTACTGGGCAACCTGTTCCGGTGTCTCATGACCCTCACAGTAAATACTTTCTTCTTCATATCTAATCTAATATCTGATCTAAATCTGTCTTCATTCAGTTTAAAACCATTATTTCTTGTCCTTTGCAGCAAGTTTGTCGGTGTCTGTAACCCTTTTACCTGTCAGTCTGTATATGAGGTTAGACTACTCATTCAATTATTTATTCCTCAAGTTCATAACTTCTGGACAAGGCATAAATTTTTTCCAGAGAGAACTAATGCGTTTTATTCCCTTAAATGTCAATTTGGAATTTGCGCCACATTTTTATTTTGGAAGATGACTACAATATTCTAATCAACAGGTGGTGTAAGGTGATGTAATCTTTAGAATTTGTGGGGGTTTTTTGTCTGCTGCAAATTTTAGTCGTCTTCGTCAATATATTCAGTATCTTAACAACTGTATTTGCACTGGGCAATCAAATCTTCACTCTACTTTTCTATTCTTCCTACTTAGGAATTTAATAAAGTCCATTCCAGTTTTTGAAGATGAACCATCAATCAAGTTTTAAATAGTGTGATATCATACTGAGACATGAAAGTTTACTGTATTGATATGGAGCTTTAGTATACTCTGGAGCTGCCTGAGATTCACAAAGCAATTAGCCAATAATGTTAAGAAGTAATGGCTAATTTAACTAATGCTTAATGAAGCTTACTAACGCTGTCAGGATTGATGAGTCCAGTGAGATTTTGTGCAAGAACACATTAAAGTTAGGGTCCTCATCTCATTTTATCAGATTAATCATTATCCTAAGTGATAGTGTTTCTTTCTGCTGATATAAAAAACATGTATTTTCTTCTTTCTAAAATTTCTTAAAGGTATAAGTACATGTAGTAGCACATGGATTTTATGTCTAAGGAAATAGTTTCTGGTGGTCATCCATTCTTCTAAATTGATGAAGTGGATATTTATATTTAAATGTCACAATTACTGGCACAAGTAATAGTTATGTGCATTGGTGTCTTGATATTTTCTTAAATGGATAATTAAGATTCAATGAAAATATGAGATATTAAAATAATACTAAACAAAAAAGTACTATAGAGGAGAATTATCATCCCAAAATATTAAAATATAAGAAAAAGTTTGTCATATCTTATAGACGGAAGCTTGAAAGTTGTAGTCTAAGGGACGGACATGTTTTGAAATTGGCTTTATCTTTTATTCATGAAGTGGTGTGTGCTTTTACAAGCTGTTAGGTTTTTCCACACAGCTCATGTGACAGCATAAATATCCTTCCTCTAAAAAGCTCTGTACCCACTGTGTGTAGGTCACTTGCTTCCAAAGCGAATTTCCAAGTTTACAAATTCAGGTAATGCATCAGACACTGGAATAACAGGTAAAAAAACTTCAATAAAAATCTGTATTCCACAGTGCATATATACATGCCTACTAAGACATAAAGGAGATCTTCCCTAAAAGGAAGACTTCTATCAGGTAGGTATATTTGATGGAATTATGAAACATTTATTTTTGAAATTTGGTGAAAATATATAAAACATTACTCATATGAAGGAAAAAATTTTAAAAACCCCAAACAAACAAAAAAACCCCTCACAAACCAAACATTTATTTTCACTAAGCTATCAATATTAATTTTTATTTTCTGTTATTATTTTCATTATTATTATTTTGTATTATTATTTTCAATAATTTTATATTATTATTTTCACTTAGCTTTTAATATTGGTGTTTCACTTTCAGGACTCAGGGTTATGGTGCTATGAATAATTAATTTCATTTAGGGAAAAAGTGCAGAAGCGGTTCTTGGATTAACCATGCAAATAAATAAAATGAAATGTATTAATTAATGGTTAATTTATCAAAACCAAAAAAACTATCACAGAGATAGGAAACACAGTCTTCAAAACATGTATGGAATAGTCAATTATGCTTAATTATTTATTTATTTACTTTAGATAGGAAAAAAACCTCATGAATTGTGGAAAACTTCATGGTCTTGTTATTCAGAAGCAAATGATTTCCTTTCCTTTCTTCAGAAGAGTTTAAAACTTGTGTAATTCATTAATAGTATGGAAAAAAATAGAGAAAATAAACAATACTAGTCATTAAAGTCTAAGTGAAATAAAACTGACTTAAATGAAAGCCTCATATAAAACGTTGTACCCATTATCCAAACAAAAATAAACAATATCATTTGCACAATAGGAAAACCGAGCTGGAATATTCTAAGCTAATATTTCTGTAACAAAGGACATGCTAATAAAATAAGAAGCCTCAAAGTAAATTTGGCCTGTCAAAGCAAGGACACAGCAACATTGTAAGCACTTGTTTTCTCCACAAAGAGAAATTGCTATAAAACTAGCACATGCAAATTATAGAGACATATTATATTAAAGAAATTTATTATTAGGGTTATTACTTTGCATAAAATACCGGACAAAGGATACAATTTGTAAACATTCTTATTTCCTGTTCATAAACTATTTATAAATTATATAATGTGATCAGTGTGTTTCAGTGTTTATTATATTTTAAATGTTTGTGGATTGTTTACTGGTGGCTTCCTGTAATTTCATAGTGAATAGAGAATACATCTCTCTTTTGAGAAATTTTAGTAATATTTTTTCAGCAAACGATGTTTATGTGAGCACTCTGCCATTTGAGTAGAAATTTACAGAGAATTCAGAACTGAAGTGTTGATTTTAAAAGGCAAACTTGCAGATATCTTACCTCAGGACCATGGACAAAAGACTGATATTTTTATAATATTATTTCTGGTCATCACAATTTAATAAATACTTATATTCAGACAAGAAAGACAGAGAGACTTTTTACAAGAGTACACAGTGGCAGGAAATGGGAATGGCTTCGAACTGAAAGAGGGAAGGTTTAGATTAGATATTAGGAATAAATTCTTTCCTGTTAGGATGGTGAGTCACTGGAACAGGTTGCCCTGTGGAAGCAAGTGTTTAAGGCCAGGTTGGATGGGGTCTGAGCAACCTGGTCTAGTGAAAGTTGTCCCTGTCCATAGTGGGGAGGTTGGAAGTAGATGATCTTTAAGGTTCTTGCCATTCCAGGCCATTCTATGATTTGTTGAGGATTCTATGAATTTGGATTTTTGCAGATATGGGGGAGGTGATTGGAAGGGTAAAACTGAGAAAGCACATCAGTAGACATAAATACAGTTTAATACATAAAGAAAAGGCCTTGCATGCAAGCAAAGCAAAACAAGGAATTCACTCACTGCTTCCCACTAGCAGGCAAGTGTTCAGCCATCCCCAGAAAGGAGAGTTCCAGCATGCATAATGGCTACTTGGGAAGATGACAGAGACTGAAATGTTATAATTTATGGCTTAAACATTTTCATGAAGGACTTTTGCCTATTATAGCAAAACAGTACAACAGTACACATGCCTATTAGCTGAAAGTTTGGGGGTTTTTTGGTTTGTGTTTCTGAGTTTAGTTTTGTGCTTTGGTTTGCTTTTTGCCCCCAGCAGTTGAGTTGGTCAACCTGCTTTCAAAATACTGGTATTTAGATAACTGGAATTTTTTTAGTATAAATTATGTAGGTGGTATTCTAGACATGCTCTACAATTCTGATAAGAGTCAAAGAAATAGCATATTAAAAATTCCAATGTTTTCGCATACCTAAAAGAAGATAGAGATTCCAACAGTAAAATAGATAGTGTTGCAATAAAATGGATACTTTTTCCAGTGAGAATCATAATATGTTGTTTGACCTTCTCCTGCAGCAGATTCCTAACAAGGCAGCATTTTACACTGATGACTGGTGACTTTAGAGAAAGATCAAGAGTACACAGTGCATTCTTTTCAGTTCTTCAGATAAGAGATTCCCAAATACAGACAAGTCCAACTCCTTTGTTTACTGCAGTGAGCAGTCCTTGTTTGTTTTCTCAGTAATGGAAATTAAATTAATATATCTCATATCTCTTCTTCTGATAATTATGCATATGTTCAGAATGTTACCCTTGAATAACTTCCGTATTGCACATACCAGTTGCAGTCTGACAGCTTGTTTAACTAAACACAATTGCAGTTCTGCTGGAAATCTCATTTCTAAATGGAACTGTAATGAGAAATTTGCAGGGCAGTGTTTGGGTTTTTTTGCTTTGGGTTTAATTTTGAAATGACTGATTGAAAAATCAGAATTTACATACTTCTTAATCACAGCTAATGAGTTGAATAAAGACTTTTATTTTCTTTTCCTACCTTATGCTTGGTATGGGAAGTCTTTTTCTTATGTTCATTTAGTGTAAAGTCTGCATAAATAACTAGTTCTGGGTGATAAGATTAATATTTTTACTTGTCAGATAGGTTGTTTTCAAAAAAGCAGATAGTATATTTGCTGGCATGAGAACAAAAAGGAGTTAATTTTTTCAATGTTTTGGTTTTTTAAAATCAAGTTCAGAATAGTTAAATATTTGAAGTTACTGATTGGTTGCTCTTTGTAGGAAAAAAAGGCCACCTTTTGATCCCTTCTTTCTGTGTAGGAAACTCATTCAGTGCCCCCACTTTTATGTCTTCCACTAAGCTGAGTTCCCTTTCACAAGGCATTCTACCAAGGTCAATGGACTTTTTGCAAGACAATATTACAATCTGTTCCCTTTATGACTCAGCCATGATAAACCGTTCCAGGAAAGTGTAAAGAGAAAAGACAGTACAAGAAGTCTTTCTCTGATCTCTGCTTCCCACTACACTGTTCAAAGACACTAGAAGAGTAACACAGACTTAAGAAATAACAGGATTCCTGCACTTGGGTTACACCCACATATGTACAGGATCAAGAATGCAGTAATCTTGTAATCACTGGAAATTGATTTTGGTAGTTCAGTTACTGTGGTGAGGAACTTGTCTATGATGAACTTGGCTATGGCAATTTAATACATGAGTGGCTTGTTGTTGGTTTGAAGGGGTTTTTTTGCCCATCACATACCAAAGATCTTTACTGCTACCTCTGAAAATGAGTCAGAAACCCATTTTTCTACAACTTTTAAAATACAGACTGCCACACGAAGCAAAAGCTTTTGGTAATTTTGTTTGCAGTCATCTATGACTTCAGAAATGTAGACTGATTTATTACAAAATATGTGTTTGCAATATTTATAAATACTATTTTCTATTATATATTTATTATTCTTTTATACATAATGGCCCCATGGCCTATTACTGAATGATTAAAAAAGGAAAAAAAGCGAACTTTGATCATGTTAGACAAATGCAAAAAGAAGCCTCAAGAATGTCTGATGCAATCACTGATTTTCTTCATGTCTCTCACTTAGAAAATAAATTCTTTGGTTTAATTTTGGGTAGTTTACATCCAGGTGAAACAGGTAAAATCAAATTTTAACTTAAGTATCATTTTACCTTCTTTTGAATATTGTTTTTTTTCTTATGCTATGATCTAACAAAGCCAATGGGCCTTTGAAATGATCTTAAACAAAATTCAGGCATACCCATGGAATTGCCATTATCCCTTTTAATTAATCAAATTTTCCTTCCATCAGTAGAGTGAAACAAGGACTTTAAGTGCTTTTTTTTTTTTTTCCAATTGTCAGTTAGAGGTTTCTGAATCACTGAAAGCAGCACAGGAGGCCTTGGGTCATAGGATGCTTATTCAACAGGAAGAAACCCCACTGTGAGACCGACCAGCTGTGCACTATGGTAGTGCCTGACACCACAGCAAATGCTGCTGTGCCTTGCTTCAGAGCCCTGAAATTAATTCCACCACAGATTACATGGAAGATGAGGCCCTAAGAGCCAGATTTCTGGAAATCGGAGAAGACTAATAGTAAGTAATAAAATATTTTACAGATTATCCTGGATCATATTAAAGGCATATTTAGATCTAGGTGATGAACAACAAATAGCCAATATGTGATTTACTCTCATATCAGTAGCAGAAAAGTGTCATGGAACCCAAAATATTGATACACTGCTGCAGTCCTTGCCTGTTATTATCACACAAGTTTTTCTAGAAGGTCTGTAGCTGTTTCTGCCCCATGATATTGGCAAACTTCCTACTAATAATTCATTCCACTATCATAAGCAACATAAAATAGAAATAAAGTAGACGCTATCAGTGAAATTTAGAAAAAAAGAAAATCAATAAGCCATGTAGCCATCTAAAAAGATTTAGAAAGTGATACTCTAAAGACATTCGCCAGTTTAACTATAAACCAAGTAACCAGAGATCCACTGATGTTATATACCTGTAAATGTATTACTTTTGGTCTAAATAGTAAAATACACTATATCTCTATTATGTGCAGGAGACCAAATATTCAAGAATCTAATTGTTTTTTGAAAAGCCTTATTGAAAAGTAAAATACAAATATTACCATATTAATGTACTGTTTTCTTCTAGTCAGGTAAAGGATTAAATTCATCAAATTGATTTCAACTCACCTCTAATGAATGACTCCATGAATGTAATAAATTTACATACATCCAAAGTATAGTATCAGCAGTTCGGAAGCCTTTATTTAATACAGATTCTTTCATTGCATACTTATGTAAAAGATGAACTAAATTCCATAAACATTATCCGTAAACAATAAAGTTTTAAAAAAAAAGGTTAAAATTTTAATGTACACTTTGATTAAAAATTCTCCTACATGGGATCTTAAATAGTACCTAAAGTTTCAAGTTAAAGGTTCAGGTTAAAAAGTTATATTTAACAGCATAAACTACAGAGGAGAGAGCTAAGTACACGGTAGAAAGGGAAAAGACTTTATCTTACTTTGTCTTCTGATCTGGAACAAGTAACCTGTGAGATCAGGTTGTCCGCTCAGGGAAAGTGAGGATTTGCATTATGGTTTTTTATGTGGTCCTTAGCACCATATTTTTGAGGTACTTCATCTGAAAAAAGGTCAAGGCTTTCCTTTGCCTAGGCAAGTTAAAGTTTTTAGTGTATTTCTCAAGTACAGGAATAATGTCACAGTCTCAGAGGCCAAATGTAGCACTTTTCCATCCACAAGAAAAATGTATTGAAAAGGTATGCCTTTCTGAAACAGAATTTAACAATGACCCTTTGTTGCTTTGTGTTATAGTGGCAAGATGTTAAATTTTTTATTATTATTATTTAACAGAATGCAGGAAGATAGGTTTATCATTCATTCCTGAATACTTTGGTTTATATTTCGCTTATCTTCCGTTAGATGTTCCATACACTGCTCTCCCTATAAGTAGTTCAGCTGGCTAGAGCAGGGTGCTAATAATACCATAGTTGTGGGTTCAAGCCCCATCCAGGCCATTTACTTAAGAGCTGGACTGGATCGTCCATATGGGTCCCTTCCAACTCAAAATATTCTGTGAAATACCACAATTTAAGAGGAAGATATTATTCTGTTTTGACTACAATCTGCACAGAAATCAATTTCACACAGAAAAAGCAGAGTTCCTGAATTGAAAAACTTAATATTTCATGATCTATTTTAAATACTGATTTTTTATTATTGTAAAATTATTGGCAAATACATTTTTCCTAATTTAGAAAGTTAAATTTTTGAACCAAGGTTCTTTGAATCAGTTTTCTGTTAGGTATGTATATTTTTATCTACCAGCCCACAGCTGTGAAATTTGTATTTTTTTTTCCTCTCCATATACTCTAAGAAACCCAGTCAATTAAACAATCCATTTTGATTCTTAACCATTTCACTCAAAACTAAAAATAACAACATTGTAAATCTTCACATTCTTGAAAATCTTTTTTATCAATCACATTCATTCTCAACCTTCATAGCTTGGTGCCTCCTATTAGTACTGTAATAGCCAAGCAACATCCATATTTAGCATGTTTATAATTTAAAAAAACATCAAAACCAAATGGCTCACGAAATATTCATCTGCTTGAATGATTTTTGATGGATCAACATGTCCTTATAAGTGTCTAGTGAGGAAAAATCCATAATGCATGTAGGCAATCTATCACAGCTTTTAAAAATAGCTTATGTTTCTCCTAATCTCTAACTAAAGTCTCATTTGATGTAATTTACATCCATTACTTCCAGTTCACTTGACTGTGGATGTGCAAAACAGTTTATTTTTATCTTTGGTCTTTGCAACCATATTTTTGTATATCTGAAAAAGGCTACAACCTCCTCCTTGCCTCCCCACCCATGCAAGTCCAAAAGTTTTCAGGCTGTTGTTGTAAATCACATTTTTATAGCCCTGACTTTCCCCAGCTGATCCACACCTTAGAGACAGAGTGTACACTATAATTTAACAAGTTCAGGTAGAGAAGAGCCATTACCTTTACAGACAACATAATTGTTGTACATGTCAACCTAGTATTTATCTTTTTTTTTCAGAACAGCAAACTAGTTCAACAGTAGTTCCCCATAGTTTACTTTGTATCATAATCCCCAAACCCTACTCTGGAGAACTGTAATCTACCATCAACTCTTCTTCCAGTTTCTGAAATCATTTGTTCCCCAAGTGTAGAATTACACCTTTGACCTGATTAAACCTTTTTTTTATAGCAGTTTTCCGGTGTCTCAAAATTATTGAAATTGTAATCCAGCCCTCCTGCAACTGAAGTTTCCTCCAATGTCATAACGTATATGGAAGTAATAAATATGAATAGAATACTGAATAGCATTGAATAGTACTGGATAGAACTCAGGGGAAGAGAATCTCAGTATGTACTTCCAGTTTAAAGTGAACCATTGCTAACACCTTCAAAATATAGTTTTGCATCCATCAATTCTAGATTAGTTATACTTTTTGTCAAGGATTAACCCTGGAAAATTTTAAGGCGCTATGCTATAAATCAAATAAGCGGTAAAGGTTTGTTGGTCCACAGGTAGTATGGCCTATATTTTTAATGTGTGTATTTTCTCTCTGATGGGTTGTGGTTTAGGTTTTCAAACTACATAGATCTCAACTGAAGCAATTCCATATTCATATGTGGTATAAGAGTATAAATGTATTCATTTGGTCATAGAGACTTATTTTTAAAATATCCATATTTCTATAGATTAAATATAATCTCTTTATAAAGTTTTTGACAAAAATGAAAAAAAATCCCGTAACTTTTTAAAAACATTCTACTGCACTGGAATTTCTAATATCAATACTTTAAGTAATTAAAACAAAACATGTGTTTAGACATTCCTCTCAACACATTACAGGAAAATATGTAAATGGCATAGTAACTATTAAATAAGGAACCTGGCTAGTAATAAGAAGAACTTTTGGGACCATTTCAGCAATTAAAGGTTTGGAGAAAAAGGAAAAAAAATAGAGTGGATTATAAAGTGACATTCTGTAATAGAAATATCATGTCAGATTTCTTACTGTATTTGAATATTATTTACAAAGTACACATCATGGCAACAACCCCGCTAAAACAAAAAATGAAAACTTATAATACTGTGTATTTCACATGGTACAGTACTAGATTAAAATTACAGAAGCTTTAATTATTATCAAATTTAAAATAAGTGTTATTAATTAAAGAATGTGTATACATTCTATACAATATATACTTGTATTTTCCTTTCTTTTCTTCTATTTTCTTATCACTTGAGATATAATTTCCACAGTAATTTACCCAAAGTAGAAAATAATCAGAGTTGTTTCTTTTTTGAGAAAATGTGTATTTGAAAATGCCTTGAAGCTTAAACTAAGAAAACAGCAAAATTAATTTACAGTGTAAATGATAGCATACTTTCATTACGTACATCCAAAATGTCTGGAAAGAAGGATCCAAAGGAAATGTCCTCTGTCAACAGATGCAGGAGATCTGAGAGAAAATATGAGGCAGGAGAGACAGCAGCAGTAGAACCTTTTCATCTTGGTGACCACAGGTCAATGGCCCTGATTCAGCCCAGCTGCTTTGCCAAGAGCGCTTCACTCTGCTGTTACATCCTACACTCAGTTCAGCCATCAGACAGTTTAGTGATTGACATAGCTCAGCTCATGAACTGAAATGGGCAGATGCTCTCTATTTATTTTCTATCTATTTTTATGGATTTGCAATTTTACATATTTTTCATTTTCAATAAATGGTGTTGATTGCAAAGTGTTTTACCCTGTGGGGGAAAAAAAAAAAAAAACCAGAAAAGCAGAGTTCAAAAGTAGTTCTACAGCTTTGAACAGTTTTAAGCAATTTTTCAATCATATAAACCACTACTAAATTCAGGGACATATGTCAATTGCAACACCATTTAACATGTCTAATATTATTGGAAGTACTCAAGGACAGGTTGAGTAATGGGGACCTTGAGCAACCTGGACACCCAGAGAAAGATGTCCTATGGTGGTGGCTGGGGGCATGGGGTTAGACTAGATGAACTTTAAAAAAATCCCTTCTGACCCAAACAGTTTTATGATGCTATGACTCTTATGACTGTAACATGACACACCTTTATGTACAACTGTGTGAGAATCACGATGCAGTTTTGGAGAGTCCCTTCATGCATATTTAAGTCTAACGCTTCAGTACTTACCAAATTTCTTTTTGTTGCCCATGCTGAAAGCCCTAATAACAGGTATTGTACTGTCCTCCATAAGACACACAATTATATCACCTCAAATCCATGTTTAACTTTTTGAGCATTTCTCTGGAAGTAAGCACATTTTATCATAGCAATAGTAAGTATTGAGGCTATTAAAATACTTTGAAGACAATGTCCACATGTCTGCTACCTCTTTCCACAGACTGTTATGACTCAATGTCTTCCAGGTTGCATACTTGAAAATAATCTTCTGAAAATATCTTCTTGGTCAGGGTATGGTTTCCTCTGCCTTGAAGAACTGCTAGAATCGTAAACAAACTGTATTTGTGACTGAAAAAGTGAGATTCAACCTTCTCACTGTTGGTACAATCTTCCGAATATACACATGCAAGAACCAACATTTTGCCCCTAATATTTTAGCCCAGGAGGACTGCAATCATCATTTAGAAATTTAATCACCATCTGTTTTCAGTGAAAAATGTGATTTTCAGTAGTACATGTAACAGTATAATATACCTCAACTACTTTTACCTCAAACACCAAAATGCTATTTTTCCTTTTGAATCCTTCTTTGCTTTTTCTTGTGTAATCTCCTTGTTCTTGTAATGAACATGATAATTTCCACAGGAATTGTAAGCCTGTGTGTGTCAAAGCTAGAGTTCAGAGGGTGAAAGAAGGTTTAAGTGAAACTAACTTATTTTGCAATTACTTTCCATATCAAACCCTCTCCTGGAAAGCACTGGAATGTTTCCCGGTCAGCTTCTGAATTCTACACTCTGAAATTTTGGAGTCATACAAAGGATAACAGCAGCTGTCATCAGTTTTTGATAAAACATAGCAATCACATTATATAACTGTAATATTTATTTATTGATCTATTTCTTTTAATCATGCAAGAATGCAGTTTTATGTATCTTGAAACCACCTGTAACCTAATGTCTTTTTAAACAAAATTTCTTTTTTGTTGTGTTTATGGGGACTGGAACTTATATATCCCAGGAGATGCCCAAGTTGTAGGGTCTTCAGTGGAACTTACAAAGACTTACTTTTTTTCCTTCCTATAATACTAAATAATCTTCAGAGTTAAAAGAAAAACAAAACAAAACCAAAACCCAAACCAAACACAGATGTAGCACGTCAGATGGCTGTTACTTTTACAATGTTTGATATTTTATCTGAACACAATTTAAGTCAGAACTTTGAACAAGTATTTCTACAGTTAGCATACCCATTACCCATATTAAACACTTTTTATAACCAAATTTATCAAATTATTACATATTTTAAAGAGAGAAGCCTCAATGACTTCAGATACAGAGCCTGGCTGAAAACACAGAAATGTATGTTGAACCTCTAGGAGAAAGATTTACTCTCCAGAGTATTGGCTAAGATGTTTGGTCTCTGATCACCGGTCTCTGATCCAAATGATAGGTATTTAGTACCTATTTGACGTGACTCACCAGTAGAGCTATTACCCAAAACAACCCATATTTTGGCAATTAAATCAGACAGGAAAGTTTCACATTCAAAGAAAATGTTATGAGTGAAGGAATAAATAATTCTTCAAGTGAATTATTTGTTTATGAAACAGAAATCTTTTTCAGGGATAACAGAAAAGCTAGGACAGTTAAATAACTCTTTAGAAAAGTAGTGTTTGAAGTTATACCATTGTACAGAATAATGGAAAGATTGTGATTTATGTTCAATATAATTTTTGTTATTATGCATATCTATACATATTTCTGTTAAAAATGTGAGTCTTTAAAACCTCAGACAGTGCATTACCTTAACTATCTTAATTCTGTCTTTGAATGGGAAGAATAATTTTTGCAGAAGTGGATCTAAAGAGAGTAAAAATTGTATTAGTGTAATATGACAAGAAAATAACTACCTTCTTCTGTATAATCCAGCTGCATAACGTTTTTCTTTTTCATTTTTCTTTTTTCCCCCCTTCCCTCCACCCCTTGTTTTGTGGGTGTTATAGCAACTTCCTTTGTACTAGCACAGAATCACTGAATAGTCTCTGTTGGAAGGGACCCAGAAGGATCATCAAGTCCAGCTCCTAAGTGAATGGCCCGTATGGGGATCAAATCTGTGCCTTTTGCATTCTTAGCACCATGCTCTAACCAACTGAGCTGATCTCAGGGTCATGTTCTGCAAGCACATATAATCGTAAATGTAATGTAAATTTTTCACTCAAAAAAGATGAAAGACTTAAAGGGAATCAGATCATCTAAAGCTCTGTTATCTCTCTCTCACACTGAGAGTCTTAGTGAAACTCCAATTAGCCATGTGCAATTCCTGTCTTAATCAGAAACAAAGTTTTTGTGATAATGGGAGATAGTTGAAAATCAAATACAAGTTTCTCAGCATATTCTAAGTCCATGGTTGTTTCTGTCAAAATGAGATTTATCTACTCATTCGGAAAACCTGAATGTTTTCCTAATGTGACGGTTAGTTTTCTATTTTAATCGTTAATTGTTCTGTTGTAACTTTTATGTTTGCTGAGCTTTTGGTGTTATCTGCCTTTTAGCTAATGTGATATTATTCCTTGTTGTGGTTTAGGAATGGTATCCCCCAATTTAGTGCTCCCACTGGAACTCTCCAAATAATGCACCACTCACTCACTTCCGCTCCACTCCCCTCCTTCACCCCTACAGCAGGATGAGAGGAGAACTGGGGGCAAAAAGGGTAAAGATTTTGGGTTGAAATAAGAACAATTTACTAAAAAACAACAATGGAACAGGAAAACACACAGTAACAGCTACAATATCAATAACAGAGGGAACTGGGGCTACCCGACCACTCCCTCTGCCAGGCCTACTCAACTGGAATGGACCCTTTTCCCTTTCCCCGGAAAATGAGGTGAGGTGGTATTGAATAACCTTTGGGTCCTAGCCATGTCCCCTCTTGACAACTTGGCCTTTCTTGCGAAAATTAACTGTTCTGGCTGGAACCAGAACATCCCTGTATCAATAGCAATATTTTATTTTTTTTTATTCTTTATCATAACCTTTGCTGAATAATTTACACTTCAGATATTTCCTTTTTATTTCATTTTCTACATTATTCAAATGGATGTCTGACCCTCTTCCACAGTAGTGGCAAATGTCAAAATCCTTAGCAGTTTGATGTTTCCCGTTTACTCTTCGGCTTTTGTGTGGTAGGTGCTTTATGGACATTGCCCTTGTGCTTGCCCCTGAATAAAAATCTTCATTTCTTAAGTCACAGTTTCCACAAACATTGAAATTTCAAAACAATTTTAGATTGCAAGTTTGCTTTAGTCAGGAGCTTCTTTTGTACAATTTAAACAGAGTTTTTAAATACTAATGTTATTCTGACCTTTTTCTTTTCTTCTCTTTTTCTTCTCTTTCTGTTTCTCTTTCATTATGTTTTTCTTTCTCTTTTTCTTTTTCACTTTTGGGTTTGTTTTTTTTTTTCATTTCTCTGTACAAAGAAATATTTCTATGTATACTGTGATTCTCTTAAAATTCAGAACCTTTTGCTGTAAGTGTTTCTGATGATAAACCCTACTACAAAATACTTCTCTTTTTTTTTTTTTTTTTTTTTTTTTTTTTTTTTTTTTTTTTTTTTTTTTTTTTTTTTTTTTTTTTGTGGATGTTGTTTTCTGTGAGGGTCTTGATGTGCATAGGTAACTGTTTGACTTGTTGCCATTGCTATCAATGCAATAGGAATTGATTATATTTCGCTGTATCAGTAACTTAGAAGCATTGCTACAGTGTCTTCAGTGTAATGAATGCTGGTTACTTCTCATCTGTATTGCCAAAACCATGAGTATTTCCTGAACTGAATGGCTATTTGATTTCAAGACCAAAGTGGTCTGAAACAATCTGTCTCACCTGGAAACATTGATACGGTCCTGGAGTCCTAACAGTGGCCATCTAACATTGCCATTTAGAATCAATTACCTTGCAGAACTATCTCCTGTAAGAAGAGAGAAATTCTAAAGTCACCCAACAAAAATCCTAGGCTATTTTTGTGATACTCAGTAGAATATAAAACACGAGTAGAAAGATTTCTAATTGGATTAATGCCCAGAAACATTCACTGTTTAATGGGTGGATTATTGTAGAAAGCAAAATTTCCATGTTTTAGAACTATTAGGTTTTATTCATAAGATTCTTTTCTTGTAAAAATGTGTGTAAAAATCGTTGTAAATATAGCAGATTAAATATTTTATGTTCACTAATATGGCAAATACTAATCTTTTGAATCAAATATATACATCTATGCTTATCAAGGTACTGTAATAGTTTTCCTTAGAAATGGTATATAACAAATTCAATGTATCATTTTTGCTTTTGCTTGTTGTTGCCAGTAGTAATTTTCAAATTAAAAGATTGAACAATTACATAAAAACCCCCAAACATTTAAAAACATGAGAGCTTATGTATATGTATCTGTGGCTAACCCAGGTAAAATATTAGAAGGAAAAAAGATTAAAAATAAACATCATATGAATGGGGAAGTTACATTGTCTAGTTGAAGCTTTATATGAAAGTGCAACATTTTAGGCTGGACAGAAGGCGCAATAAAGTAAGGTAAAGTAGGTGTACCTTTGACCACTTTTTCCCTCTGTGTTCTTATTTTCTTTACCTGTGCAGAAAATACTGGCAGTCACCTCAGTCTAAAGTCATCCTTGAATAAAGAATACCAAGATGCACTACAACTTCAGTTTAGATATGCTATTTTTTCTCTTGGAAGAAAAGTTGTAATTTTTTTCAGATTTTTCTTGCAAATGCTAAACTCACAGAACAAATTTATCAGAGAAAGAGAAAGAGAAATAGAAAGAAAAAGAAAAAGAAAGAAAAAGAAAAAAAAAAGCAAGAAAAAGAAAAAGAAAAAGAAAAAGAAAAAGAAAAAAGAAAAAGAAAAAGAAAAAAAGAAAAGAAAAGAAAAAGAAAAAGTCAGGATAAAGTTGAAAAAAAATAATCATTAAAAAACCCGCTGTATTTTAATCAAGCAGCCCAGGAGTTAAAACCTTCACATTAAAGGGAAATATCCTAGCTTCAATTCTCTCTCCTTTCTGAGAATTGATTCACCATGCACTTATCTTCTTTATCCTACTAGACAGAAATTCTTACTCCCATACAAACATGGCTTCTCTTTGTGTTTGGATGTTAGTTAGCTGAGGCAGCCAAAAGTCAGCAGAGGTAACTACACTTGAGCAAAGTTCAATGTTTCAGTGTAAAATTGTATCCAAAATCAATACAGCATTTCATCAGTTTATTTACTGCAATGCTGATTTTTGTACTTCCATATGTCTGCAGTCCATATGAAATGCAGGTTGAATATTACTACCATTATTGGTGTTCTGACACCTTCTAAGGCAAGGTACAGGAAAATTCAGTAGGGAGAGTCAGTGCAAACATCCAAGTTGTAAGGAAAAATGCACAGTGAAAATTTTTCAGAACATTATGACACTGAAATGACAGTTTTCAGGATGTAGCAAGTGAAACCTAAATTCTTTATTGGAATTTTAACAGAATAACTTCTGTAAATTTTCAGTGATATAATATTCCAGATCTCATTTTAAAGGTAGTTTCCTGAAACCAGCAACATAAGCTTAGAGCTTAATAGCTCATAGCTAAAGTGAGAAGGATTTTTATAAAATAATCTTTAAAATAAAATTGGAGGGAGAAGGTTTTTAAAAAAATGATAGTTTAATCAGTGTATTTTGATGTACAATTTGTTTAATTCTTTTCACTATATATATATATAGTATGTGCAGAGCTGGCTTATGCAACAGATTGTGTGAGGCACCCTCTGTGCATTGTGTTCCCGAGGTGATGTAGCACTACTGCTTTGGGACTGACCCTAAGGTAGTTCACTTAGTCATCTCACATCTCTAATCATGAATTTTGAAAATTTCTGCTATGTATACAAGCAAAATAAAAATGCTGCTGTGCTTGCACTTAGTTACAAAACACTTTATACCATTTCTTAATGAAAAGCTTCTTAAAGTCTCTTTATTCTTTCATGTTACTTCTTCAAAGCGTTAATATACTTTAACTAAATGTGTTTTCCACTTAGTGATAAGCAATTATCATTCTTAATATTCACTAAGTTTTCTAACAGTCTGTTCTGTTGTAGGATTTAGCAACAAATTCCAAACAATTGAAGATCAATTACAATGTCCTTGCAGGGGAAACTTCACATGTGGGTTTCTAATTTAAACATATGTAATCAATTTTCTATGATCTTTTGACTTTTTCATCTTCCACTAAACATTTTCCACTTATCAGTGGACAAATTTCTAATGGATGATAGAAAAGTTGCAATAGATGCAATTCGCAGCAGCACCACATCTACATAATGGTGACCTGTATCTAAATTCTAGTATTTGTGCTTATAAAATGCAGCTGTAGCTGCAGAAATGTGTCTAAAGCAATTAATTTTCTTTTACAAACCCCCTCTCCCCCCGAAAGCTATTTTACTTAGAATTTAAAATTAAATAGTGGAAGGTGTTTATGAGCCACTCTTTTGTAATGAGAGCCTCTTCATGAGAGTTGTAATCCAGAAACAAGTCCATTTCCCCGTTACCCTCACCTACACCCTGGTGTGCCATGCAGTCTGCTTCCAGAGTGCTAAAGCAGACTTCCTTTTAGATAAAAATAACATGGAAGTGTGATTCCAGGGGGTTATATCTAATGGACACCAACTGCTGACAACCACTAATTTCATAGGACCAAATCAGAGGCTGTTTAAAGTAAGTCTTTAATGTGGATACAGTAGATACCAGTTCCCCCAGTACCTGTTGTTTTTCTGTACGAATTGGATTCTCTTTGCTTGCTGATGCAGACATAGTTATACAAGAGCATATTCTGTATATTTCAGTAGTTGTTCTTGTCCCTCAAATTAATTTTGAACTCTAGTTAATGATGGTTTCTCCTTCTTATTTGTCATATTCAGTTATACTGCCTCATCTGGAGTTTGTTGTTATTAATGACATTATTAAACACTTAAAGTTGATTGCATTAAAATATCTTTTATGTGTGTGTGCAAAGTATTGTGCATAGAAATGGTATCATAAGAATAATAGTTATAACTAATAACTTGTTCATTATTTAATCTCAGATTAAAGTTGCCTATTTTCCCCCTAAACTTATAAAATGCAGGAGAAAAATAATAAATATATTTAAGATGCTCTGTAACAGTGTTCAGTAATAATTAATGAGAAATTGTTTCTATATGATGGGATATATTGACAAAGTATGTCTGCATTTCAGTTTAGAAAAGGAAGTACAAATGTTGAAACTCCCTCTGGCATGAATATTCTGAAAATACTAACTGGGAAAAAAAGCAAATAATCAAACATTCTGTTTGAATACTAAGCTTATCCATTTTGATATAGGATTTCACTGTAAGTATGATCCTAACATTATAACATGAATATCAATTAAACTATATACTGCACAGTTTCTGTAAGAGAAGCGTATTGAAATGCCATTACCATCCAATTGACATATAACATTAAAAAATAAATGAAAAAATAGATGTCTATTATACATTGTGGAAGTTACTTTTCCATAGGCAATGACACTACTTTTGGGGTAGGTGTTATACATGTGAATGATGAGGTATCTCTTATTGTTCAAAATCCCCCAAGTACAGCACCAGAGAAAAAAAGCATGGTGATAAACATTGGAGGGAGACCAGGAAACAATGAGAGTGGTCAGTTTGATGTGAAGCAGAGTAACAGATGCACAGAAGTCTTTAATAGCAGTGGGGAAGACCTCTTGGAACAAGAGGAGGAGCAGTGACCCTGGTTAGGCACTGCCAAGCATTACCCTATGGCAGCCCAAGCCTTGCCTGGGCCAGATCCAGCAGCTCCCCATGGGGCAGGAGAGCAGCCTGCACCCAGCCAGGCACCATGGAGCAGTGGTGGGGGAAGTCTCCTCCAGATTCACATGGGATCATGTGCGGCCGCATGTCCATGCTGGTGCCTTAGCGAGGTGGTAGTTACAGAATTATATTTTGAAATTTCTAATTGTATAGTAACATTTTCCTATTGTCTGTGTTTCATTGGTAATGTTGCTGATATGGAACCTGAATGTATAGTTGTCTGATTGCCAGGTAATTATGTCGTTTACTACCTCTCTGGTCCTGATCTGATCTGAGCTATGTGAGTTGAACAATTTTTCTCTATGACAACAATGAGGTAGTTTTGTTGGTAGTTATAGGAGCTTAGCGTGGGAGAAACTACTGAGGAGTTTGTTTATAAATTTAACCAGTGAGTGATAAATGTTGATATCATAACCATACAGATGTAGAAGTTGACCTTTCATCATTCTGTGACAGATTATGGGTAAGAAGAGCAACCATGAAAGTAAACAAAGATAACTCATACTCTATATGATAAGGGAATGAAAGTCATTTGAGACATATAGAGAAGTTAAAGATTTCAAGCTTATGAAAACTACTCTTTCTAATAGTATAGCAACTGATGGAAAACTGAAACCATTATAATGAACATTTTTCGCTTTGTCTTCATTTATTCATTCATTAAAAGCTATGTTTTTCTGACAAGAAAGGATTTAGTCGAAGAATATCTAACTGGATCTATTCTTATAAGAATTGATTTTCTACTGGTTTTACAATTTTCCTGTGCATGCTGTATTTTGTTTTTTCCTTTTTGAGTTTGCCACCAAAACACACAAACTCGAAATTTCCCCTATGTTTTAACACTGTACTGCTGAATACTTGAATTAATTAGTCCTAAAATCTGGATATCTAGTGGTCCCTGAAATTTATGCTGAGATTGTTCCCAGAGGTTTGTAAATTCTAACAGTATAACAGTTCCAGTTTTCTAGTTTAGGTTTCAGTTTAAGATATTGAAATAGATTCTCTTATCCTCCATAGCTGTCCTTTTTGTAGCCCACTCTGAGGAATATTAAAATTCACGTTCCACTAAAGCTATTTTGCTCTAAATCACAGAATTATATTCCTAAATCTAGATTTACTTGTAGTCCCCAAAGATTACTTTCAATTTATAGAATACCCTGCCCTTATCTCTAATTTTTGCCTATCAATCCCAATGTTAATAAACAGCTGAGGCAAGTTGTATGATTCTTCTGTTTGCTTCAGACAGACCCCAATGCTTAGGGCCCCGTTTTATGAGGGATAAATTTTCCTTTGGATCCATTTATCTGTTAATTTATAAAGCAGCAAAATATTTTAAACCTCTTTTCAAAGTTAGACTATAGCCAAGATCTTGATCTTTACGAGTCACCATCTGGATATCAAATTTGTACACAATACTTCGATTTTCTCATACCAAAGTGAAAATGAGAATGTTTTCTTGCCTTGTAGGTTTTTTTGTTGACTTTCTAAGTTGGTCACTAGCTTACTTCTTCATTTCAGATCTGTGTCACACACAACACAGAACTATACCCAGTAGGACTGGAAAGAGGTCTTCCACAGTCTCGAAACAAACAAACAAACAAACAAACAAACAAACAAACAAACAAACAAACAAACAAACAAAAAAAAAAAAACCAAAACCAAAACAAAAAAACCAACCAACCAACCAAAAAACCACAAACCAAAACAAACAAAAAATCCCTTTGTAATATCATAGATGTAGTCAAAATCTCCCATAGTTGTTATTTTAAAAAATCATTCCCAGGGAATCCTTGTATTAAGTATGCCATGTCCTACTTTACTGCCATATACATTATTAAAACAACTGTGTTTTATTTCCTGATGATTATCAGACAGATAATGGTCCTTTGCTGATTTCCTTAATAGCAAGAATTGGTCCACAAGAAGTAGGGGCTGTGAGGGTCCATCCTGCTTTTTTTTCATTATTCTGGGGTAATAAATTTGGAATGAAACATTACAAGTGCTCTGGCACTATGAATTTGAGGATTGGTTTGAATGAGGAATAGTTCTAATAGTTCTAATATCCTAATTTTATTGTTTTCAAGTGAGTGCGACAAACAATATAAAGCCCTGTTTCAGGGTAATTCTGAAAAAGAGTGTTGTAAAATCTTCTTTACATGTGAAAATCTTAGTTCTTTCATTGTCACAATTTCATGGGACCTCCAGGGAGGAAGTAATATTTTTGTCTCCTGCTTCTTGTTAAGACTCTCTGATCAATTGCTCTCACAAATTTTTGCTGAAAACTCGAGGTAAATATTTATATATAACATTTTGAGAAACAGTGAAAAATGTAATTTTCTTAAAGATGTGCAAACCTTCTTCCACGGAACTTCATTTAAAACAGTCCTAATCACAGTATCTTTACTTGTGAAATCGAGAACAAGGATTTTTAAATTAAATTGCACCTAATTTTATCTTCTTTGTTTAATTCCTTTGTCTTTGGGATACCTTTTCTTAAATTCTTAAATGGTGCTTTCTAACCAGTCAATGATTATAAATCTGTACACTCATATATGTATTTTCTTTCATGTGAAAATACATTTCTTCCTTCATATCTGTGCTATGCTGCCTGGGTGTTCTGTTTATATGTTGAAACAGTTAACTACTACAGCAGAAGCACTGGAATAAATACCTTTGTAAAAACTAACAAAAAACTGAGATAAGTATTATTTGGAGAGACTGTGAGAAAGGACTTATTTCATAAGTTATTTTTTCATTGTCTTATTTTCTGTGTAGTTTGACAAGACTTCATATCCATTTGCTCATCTGAACATATATATGAATTGCCCTGACTTAAAGAAAGTAAAGATTACTGAAGCCTAGATACTGCTCAGGTTTTTGATGTAAAATTTAATTGCTTATTTTCTGGTACTTCCTTTAAAAGTTTTAGCTGTCAGGAATGCTGTCTGTTTCTTTTTATTTGAGTAATTGAGTATTTTAGTTTCCAGAGGCAACTAATAGATGAATAGATATGGATTTAGTTCCATAATTTATTCTTTATTACATTGCTGTTATAAAGGATATAAAATGTAGTTGAAAAATTTTCTTTGGGATATAGCCCATAAGACCATATATTTCCATGGTGGGTGATAATTTTGTTGGTATATTTTATGTTATAAAACGTTCGTTGGTTACCAGGATTTAATTTTAAAGTTTATTTTATGTTATAAATTCCTAAATTTAAAAAACCTGTACTTAAAATTAGTATTTGGAACAGTCAAAAGAGAAGTCAACACCAAAGCTTCTATGAAAATTTGGAATCTCAGATATTTCTACAAATCAGGCATTCTGATGTCTAGACAATGAAACAGTTTTATTTAAATTTGCATTTTATAATGTGGGCTTTTTGACCATATCTCTTACTTAACTTGATAAACCGTCTTTAGGTCTAACATACTGATTGGATTACTCAATTGAAAGAAGACACAAAAGTGTCTAAAATGTCCACCTGCTTCAGTTTGTCATATATTTAAATGCTTTTTGTCCTCCATTCTCTTTTACATTATGTAATTCTCACGTAATTTTTGTAGTGATACTGTGGTTGAAGTGGGTAAAACTGGCCACCTGACAATAATAATATTAGTCTTTTAGAAAAAGTCCTTATGTATATTTTATTATGCAAATCATATATATTCCACATGATGCATATGCATTTTATTTTCCTTCCATTATCACCAATGTGAAAACTCGCCCCATAGGCTTATCACTATAATGGGCTATATTTTTCAAATAAGATTCACAGATTTTCAAAAACCTGACTTGACATACTATTGCCATTGGAAAGTATTTATCAATTCCTTTAGACCTTTAGACCCCTTTTTTATTTTTTTTTTTTATTTTTTTTTTTTTTTATTT
>VZRN01000276.1:196664-254060 GCA_013397935.1 Dasyornis broadbenti
TTTTTTGGTCAGATTGGTTCTTTTTTCCATTTCAGGTCTTCCACCTCTCTTCCTTGAAGAGCTTAATGCCTTCTCTCCAAGACATCTGAAAAGTCTGCTGCACTTCTAGACTGTGAAGATCAAATGTTCTTGTTTATTGGTCTCATCAAACTTTTCAATGTTGTAAATACAATCTGCTCCACAATCTCAGGTTTGCATACTCTGTGTCTCAGAAACTTCTAGCTAATGGTGTTCCGCTTTTGTAGTACTGTCCACACTTCCAGGTTCTCTGAGGTGGCTGCTATTCATTACAGCTACCACCCAAATTACCCTTTTCCCTTTTTCTTTGCTTCAAAAGTAATTTGCGTAGTTCTCTTACCTAGTTCTAGTCACCAGCTATAGTTAAGGTCAAGCAGAAGGTGATGTTTCACCAATATTAATATTTTATATTTCATGGTGGCTTATATGTAAAAAGTTCAGTCTAAATTTTAGTCAAGTTATATTATTGAGACCTATACTAGCTGTAAGTTCACTTATTGAAATTTTCAAGTTAATCCTTAGACATATTGAACCTGTGTATTGCCTATTTCTGTCTAGATTTTTGCCCTCTCTACCCTCTTCATGAAAACTGAAATACGTGTTTGTTCTGTTCAAGTCCATGTACACAATTATCCTATTTTTGCGGTAAGGGAAAGAGATATGAAAGATGTGAGTGATTTTGCTAAGGTCACATAGGATGAATAATTTCCCCAAGAAGTTTGTCAGCTGTTAAGACTTCTTTTTTATTTGTTTTCTTTCTTCTCAAGGGTCTCTATTTAATCTGAACTATGCATACATTAATGGCAGAGTAGCTGCTGCTGGCAAAGATCAGTCTGCTTCATTTTAAGCATCAAATTAATTTTTTTTTTTCCTTACTAGGGACAAATACTAGGATTACAGAGGAAATCCAATAAGAGAGGAGTAGCTGTATGTGTCTACTGCCTTTGTCCACAATCACAGTTGAAAGCATAGGGACAGTGTGTGAGATAATTTTATTGCCTTGGGGAATATTAGAAAATTTGACTACATGGTTTTAAAAATAGCTTCATTTGATGATTTTTTTAAATTGAAAAATCATTTGGCTATGAGAATCATATGTTTTTTAATACTGGATTTTAAAATGCTGGAAAGTTTATGTTTCCTGGCTTCAGGAAAAAAAGGATTGCAAAAAATCCCCAAACCACAGCGCTACATGAAAATAGATAAAAGTGTATTTAAAAGCATTAACTTGGATCAATATTCTGCAACATACAAAAATGAAGTAAAACACAGGAAATAATGCAATTTGGAAGGAATAATAAGACTTTCTGAAAGAACAGTGCACAAGTGGGGAAAAGATATAAATGGGAGTTGCTTCAGCTATGTGGCAAAATTGGTTCTTTCCATTCCTGAATTCAGAGTTAAACTGCATACTAAACTCTCAAAGTCATTAGGTTACACAGAAGGAATGGAGTCTTCTAGTACTTGCCAAGGAAAATCAATAATGTGTGTCAGGTATGAAGTTGCACTTAGCTGCACTAAGCATCTGCCATTTTCTGATCGTTTGCTTTAGTAAATATTTTTTCATAGCATATTGAAAAGGCCCTAAAGTTTCCACTTTGAGAAATTATTCTGTTCTTTTTGAATTGCTTAAAAATATCAGTCATTAATGTTTGTGGCACATTAGCTACTTGGAAAACCTCATATCTACTCTAAATGATTGAGCATAAAACAAATGAATTAATGTCATTTTCTAGTACCAACTCTGGTTATTTTAAGGTGCCAGAGCAGTGGAATGGACCATGGCTGTCTTATCACTTAGATCCAAAATTACAGCATGAAGTTAACATGGTTAAATTCAGTTAACCAAGTTAAGTAGGAAGCACTTAGGAGGAAAGTGATATCCTGAGTACTCTAACTACTGCTATGGAGTCTGTGATGGAAGTTCCAGATGTAGCTTGTTCAAAGTAAGGTCAAGAAGTACTTCATGGGCTGTACTGTATTCTATTTACTTTACAACCCCAAAACTATATTCTTATGTTCCAGATGACAGAGTACAGTTAAAGACTATAAACAAATTGCTATAGATAAGAGCTAAGCAGCACTGAGCAATAGAAACATAAATTAGGTGGATTTAGATGCATATGTCCAACAGAGAAATAATAATAATAAAAAAAACCTTCCAAAAATGGTAAGCAGCATCAGGATGCATAAGCATTTACATGAAAATTCATCTAAACACTGGAAATTTTGCTGCTCTTCATGCCCTGAAGACTCACTGTCTGGGCTGAGGGTAGCATCAGATGCTGAGTCTGAATTAATCAGCCTCGTAGAGTGGCAAGATACATGAACTTGAGGTAAGAGTTGTGTGGCTTCCTGGCTGTAGCTGCTTCAGATCTAGCCAACAGTCGGCAAATAATCAGGTTGAGACACAGACGAATGTAACCAAGCATCTGTCTCTCTCATTCTAGTTCAGTTTATTAAACGGCTTTTCAGTTCTATTTTTCCCTGCTCTTTTCTGCTTTAGTGAATACCTGTCTGATAGTTTCAATAACAACTGGCATTTCCTTCAGGAGTCACCAAGCAGACACAGGTTAATTTGGAGGAGAGAATGGCAGAAGTATAATAGCAATCTGTACAGCCACAGTAGCCCTGATAGGAACAGGGGCCAAAATAACCCCCACTGAGGTAATCAAACAGGAGGTATCACCCTGGGAGATGGATCTCAGTGTCACAGTGCTTCAGGCTGCTGCAGGACTCCTGTCCTTCCCAACGCAGGAAGTCAGTGGTCATATGTGTGCAGCACAGCCAGCCCTACACATTCCCTGAGGAATCAGAGATTTCTCTAGTGTAATGTTACATGTGTGAGAAATGCCAGCAGTCTGTCAGGGAGATGGGGACCTGTCAGTTTCTCCATAAATCCTTCCTTGCTGTGAAGCCTTTTGACCCATTTTTGTCCTTTGCAGTAGGTGTGTGCTTACAGCTCCCTTTTTAAGTGATATTACCGACTTTTAAGGAACATTATCCATGGATTTCCAGATTTTTTATAGATACTCTTATTTCCCAATCAATTGCTGAAAGTCTGAGCTGCTGACATTTTAATTTTTTCGTCATCTTTGTTTACTTCACAGCTGTACAGTACTAGAACGAGCAAAGACACAACTGTGATCAGGGAAGGGCAAGACTCTGTTTTACACCTGGAAATCTCTTCCTGCAGTTGCCGTAGCTGCATTCCAGTTTTGTTAGAGACTAAAGCTTTAGAAAGGCACATCATAACCAAGAAAGCCAGCATGAATCCAAACTTAATAACATTTCTAAACCCATACCCCCTGTGATCCACCTTTCTCAGCTCACTCATGAAAACAGTCTAATTAAATCCACTGTGCCTTAGACAGCTGAACAGAAGACTGAGAAAATTATGATGTACACTTTCTCCTTTCACCTTTGTCTTTTGACAGTTAAATTGCTGATGTATAGTTCCTTTCATATAAATATTTTGCTATTCCAAATACTGCAATATATCTTTAAGAAGAGGAGCATACCAAGAGAGAAAAAAAGATTCCCCATCTCCATCTTTCATGACAAGTGTGAGGGAAAGGAAGGGGACATTTTGTTTACTTCTGGCATATGTCTAATGACACATAATATGTTATATATCAGAACTACTAAAGTTATTTGCAATGTCTTGGAACCTATTATGCTGTATCATACTCAGAGGTCTGATCGAACACCAGATTTAGATCATTGTGTTCTACAGCTTCCTGAGGCGAGAAAAATTGAGAGGGAGGTGCTGAACTCTTCTCCTTGGTATCCAGTGACAGAATGTGTGGGAATGCTTTCAAGTTACATCAAGGGAGGTTCAGAATGGACATCAGGAAGCATTTTTTTTACCAAGAGGTTTGTCAAACACTGGTCAAACACTCTAGGCTTCCTAGAGGGGTGGTTGATGATCCAAGATTGTTTATGTTTAAGAGGTATTACAGCAACACCTGTAATAATATAGTTTAACTTTTGGTCTCACCTGATGCAGTCAGGCCGTTGAACTAGGTGATTGTTTTAGGTCCCTTGTAAGTGAACTATTCTATTCTATTCTAGTCTAGTCTAGTCTAGTCTAGTCTAGCCTAGCCTAGTCTATTCTAAACTTGCAAAGATGTAATTTATAGTTTTTATCAGTAGTTTGTAAACATTTCTGTAAAATATTTTCTCTAAAAATTTTCTCTAAATGTCATTCAAATCCTAGTGAATTAAGACAACTGGAATTTTAGACCACTGTATTTTACCTTACAGTCATATTGTACTGTCGGAGTAAAAGCATTGTAAACTACAATAAGAAATTCTTCAATATTTTGTTTACGTTTTTATGAATGGTACTTGTTATATTTCAAGAAAGCAATTAATCCAAAGATAGTGAATATGAGTCACAAAATTTCTCACCAATAGCTTTTTTATTTCTCTCTTACTGTACTCACAAATAAGATAATACCTGTCTGGGTGACACTGGAATTGTTTTGACATTGAAATGTACTGCTCAAATTAAAAATGTGCGCTCTGCAAATCATTAGTGAGTTGGGAGGCAAAGAAATTCTGAATTAGTTATTGGCTTCTTGTCATTTTTTGAACAGAGGAGAAAAATTTGTGAGCTACAGAATTATTGGCCAGGTATTTGACACTTGTAAATTTATGCAATTCAAGGAACTGTGATCCTATTCTCAGCCCAAACAGATCTCCAGTTCATTTTAAGAAATTATAGGCAACAAAGGTATTAGGTTTTAGTAGAGCTGAGCAGGAGATATGTTCTCTTTCCGTGAACAGATTTTAAACACTTTTCTCTTGTCCACTGTGAGGAAACCAAGATTTCAGAAGTCTTCTGTGACAAATTCTTCCAAGAAAACATTCTTAGAATAGCTCAATATCTAAGGCACTTGTGGCTTTATGGAAGAGGAATTTATTCTATGCTGTAATATATATTGATTCTTTGACTACCTATTTAAATTGAACAGATCTAATAGAGGAGCTTTGGAAAATGGACCTAGATGAGGGAAATATTTGAAAACTTACATGACATTTGTGAAACTCTAACCCAGTCCATATTCTACAATTTATTTTTCTTTGTACCAAATAAGAGTCTAGATACATGGCAGCCACAAAATCATTCTGGTTTTGATCAATTCCTTTCCTGTCCTAGGAAACACTTGAAAATATTTTCTGTTCATCAGAATTTTCCAATTATAAAGACCACAACAGTTTTCAATAGGCCCTAGTTTTCACAGATGTATATATGAACTCATTTCTAAAATATAGATGTTTAAGATTTGCAAATCTGATGCTGACATTTTGTACAAATTCTTTTACTGCAGCAATTAATACAAGCAGAAAAGTTATCATGCCTTTTAAATGGGTACCCTTGTAATTTTTTTTGTTCATGAGGAAACCCTATTCAATTAATTTTAAACAAAGTAAAATGCACCCTAATATTTTCAGATTTTTAATAACACTTAATGTTCAAAATCAGAGATAACTATCCAAGTTTTCTAAATAATTCAAATGTTTTATATTATTCTTAAACTTCAGATAACCTTTAGCAATTAATATATTTGCAATCCTGTAACTGGAAAGCGCAATGTCCATTTAGGCCTTTGCTCTTTGAACAAGATGGCCTGGGGCAGACTCTGAACTTACCTTGATTAGCAAAAAAATTATGGACACAAGAACCACTTAACAGTTTCTTCTTGAATCTTACTCTCAGAAAGAGAGCTCTTTCTGCTCTTTTTTCTGCTCTTTTTAATCCCCTTCTCTTCACACACATTAGTACAGAATTCAAAAAGATTTAACTCAAAGTTTATTAATAAACTAAAAGATTAGAAACCCCATAAGATGTTTTAAGACCAGGATGGACTCATTATTACAAATGAAATGCTTGGGTGCTTGTCTTTAATTTTTGGAGAATTATGAAAGGCATTATTTTCTCACAAAGATGTATGAATACACCCATGGTCCTCACAAATTCCTAAAGAGATGGAGTAATAAAAAGTTTTCCTAAAATGAAGAGCTAGAGCATGAGTTCTGAAATTTCTCAGGTTATTTCTTGTCCATACACTAGTGGTTGTTCCTGAATTGGAATTGTTGCAGATTTTAGACTGAGCATGATCTCTCAGATAGTAGAGTGGTATAACTGAACACCAGAGCCTTTTAATTCTCCTTTCTCCTACTGAGAGATACTTTTGCAGTCCAAACGAGAGTATTTTTCTCTGTATGGTTTCAGACTTCAGTGATGTTACTGTGCATATATTTGTCTCTATATACAGTGGCTTTAGCTCTGAATTCCTTGAAATATAAACGAAGAGATTAAACCTTATGATGCTCAGAAATGTTGTGCCTAGAAATGGAAGATCCATCTCCCAAAACGAAGCACATAATGTTGGTTTACGAGTTGTTCCTGTAGCCCTAATAATAGATTTGCTCCCATATAGGGAAATGACAGCAGCAGTGTCCTGAGTGGGAGGAATGTCTGAGTCAGACCAAAGACAGCTGAAAGTGCACTGTGGCCTCAGAGGGCCATCTCAGTAGGTACTACTGGATGAAAATGAGGATTTTAGAGATTCTAATCTTAGCATCCTCAAATTAGGGTCCTAAATTTAGAAGAATTTAATAATTTCATACACAGATAAAAATAAAATCAGGAAAAATTCACTTATCAAGCTCAGATTCCTCGGACAATTCAATATCTAACTTTTAAATCAACAGTGAATCATCTTTAGGGTCTGGTGTTCTTTTAGTGTGTGATTACTTATTGACACCTCAGTTCAGTAATTACTAAAACAGAGTTTAACTTTCCAGAGTTTGGATACATCTGTCTTTCAATCCTCATTTATAGCCATCTGATTTTAACAATGGAGTGGAGAGAAGAAACTCTTTGATGGTTCCATAATTTAGTAGTTTGGGAACATGTTTTGGATTTCAGAAACTATTTAGGTTTGTGAATCAAGCTCTTACACTGTAGTGGCTTACAATTTGCTTGGACAGCTATATTGGCAAGTGCTCTCCAGCAGGGAATGAAAATGCCCTTGGGAGATAGGTGCTAGGAAGTTTTTTCACAGTGACAGTAGGGATTATAGCCAGAAAGATTTTGCCTGAAATCTTAGTTGCCAATTTATCCAAGGCAGGGTTGGTGGTATGTGGGAAGTGAGCAGCAGTAGTACAAAGAATGGCTGAACTTTTCTTTCAAAACGGCTGAACATTTAGCCAAGAAGAAATACAAAAAAAAAACAAAAAACCCCACCCAAATCCAAAATAATAACATAAAACCTCTGACTCATATGAAACAAAACAACAAAACTAAACCCAACTGACTCCTGACTGTAGATTACCATATCATGAATAAGCATCACACAATGTCCAAAAATATGCCACAGAAACTGTGTGAGAAACCTGCACACAGGTTCTCAGGGATCTCTGAGCATATTTAGAGGTAACAAACAGGTTATTTACATGTTCATTGTCATTAACATAGTCTTTTAAATCAATAAGGCTAATTCCATGTCTGAGACTTGAAAATCTGAAACATAACCATGAGACTATGTTTCAGAAAACAGATAAAGAAATAGATCAGTGGGCTACATAAAAAATTCTACTTTCACACCTGTATTGGAATATGTTTGTTTATTTATTTAAATACAGGAGTGAGTATGAGCTTGCAATTCTCATAATGGTCTTACTCTTGCTTAGTGGAAAATTGATATTGGGCATCCAGCAATCAAGGTCTCAAAAATGTAGCCAAAAAGAATTCTGATGTCTTTAATTCTGTGTGTGAACAGCTATTCATATTCAAGTCAAAGCCTCCACCCTCCATGGTGGGAGAATTTTTGATAAAAGTTCTAAAATAAATTTCTTAAGTTTTTACATTTTTTCCTGTATAACTTGACAAACTCAGACTTTAAATGTGAAAGATTTCATTTATAGTTATAGGTAGCATATTTTTAGTAAAATTAAAGTTGTAGCAGTGCTGCTATTCCACACACTTTTCTCCCAGGAAGAAAAATGACAAACCTCCCACACACAGGAGCAGATAACTCTTTTTCTTCAGATAATTTTGCGTCCTTTCAAATCTAGCCCATTTTACATGTGTGTTTTTCTCTGTAGTTTCGCAAGTATAATTCTATAATAAGCCCAACATTGACTAAGTGCAGGCCATTTTACTCCTAATATAGGTATGGATTTCAACCGGTCAGGGTCCTGACTCCTCTCTACTCCTCATCAGTTCTGCAGCTCAGGCTCTTCTCTGGAATTCAGTGACAGTACAGTCACAAAGGTAATGAGGTAGTCTCTTGAGGAAAGGATTTTCTCAGGACTCCAAGGTACTACAGTTAGAAATAGTTTCCCCAAAATGCATTGCTTGAAGAGAATGATTCTTTGACTCTTCATTGCCCTGAGGCATTTACCAGGATAATGAGACCAGTCATTCATTTCCTAAGGCAAACTACAATCTGTGGACTGCCAGTGAGCCATGGATCACTTGATGTTGTCCCAGGGAGAGCTGTCTGGTTTCAGGATGGCAGCTTTCCTCCTCGTTTCCAGTTGCTACATTGCACTAAAGAAAGATAAAAATCCATTAAATACTTCTCTAACATTATTTTCTCTTGTGAGATATTGCTGCTGTTGCCACAAGGATCTTAAGGGCTCTGAAGTGAGAAAAACAGCCCAATGCATTTATAAAAAGTTGTAGAGTTTACCGAGACAATCTCTCCATTATCAAGAGTTCTAATAACAATACAAAAAATCAAGTTTAGGCACAAAAACATAGCTAAAAATACAAGCACAGCAGGAGCTTTCCATGTTTGTAATCTAATAATAAGGGAAACTAATTTAAATGACGAAAGGTGTCATCTTCCTGGTGTTACTTGTCATACACAGGGAGGTAGAATTGGAAATCCTTCGAAAAAATGTTCAGTTTTGAAATAGTGTCAAAAAAACTGGTAATGATCATTGTTTGGAGATTTTTTTTAATACATTTTGATTCCATTTCTGGGAAAAATTCTGCAATATGTTTATGAAGGTGGTTTGGCTGTGGTGAATTCTGGATTGAGACGATGCTTTCACTGCTGTCCACTTTGGAGAGAACACAAATATGGCCCTTGTTTCAACATGCTCATAATACTTGCAGATTTACATTAAGATAATGATAATGATTATAATTAAATCTAATGCTTCAGCCAGCTACTAGGTATGGGCCAGTCTGTTTTCCATCGTGAACAATTGGAGAGAATTTCTTTCTTCATGTCTCCCAGAGCATCAGTGGTTTACGGTATTTGAAGACAGACAAGACCTGATGGGAAATATTCAGATATCTTCTTTGTTTCAATGCTAAGCTGGTGAATTTTTCTTAGAGAGTGATAGGAAAGAGATTACTTAGACTGGAAAATGGAAGCAGAGTGGGTCCAAACAAGTTTGGACGGTCTCCTGATAGTCTTGGTTTACTCAGCAATAATTTTGAAGTGTTTTTAACTTCTCCTGTAAGGAATTTAAAAAACAAAAGTACCAAAAGAGTTTAATGCAAATGACATAATTGTAAGTAATAACGCAATAATTTCTTTTGGTTTTGCTCGTTTTCATTTCTATTAATCACATTTCAATAGAAATAATAATACGGATGTGTTCATATATGTTACTGTGTGTCTTCACACAAGCCTTTTGACTCAGCAAATCCTAAAGAACCAATTGTTTATTACTCTAACTTAATACTCCAATTTGGTTTTAGCTGGGATAGAGGTCTTTTTCTTCACAGTAGCTAGCATGGCACTATTTTATGGATTTGTTCAGTGCTGATAACACAGGAATGTTTCAGTTATTGCTGAGCAGCCCTTAAATAGTGTCAAGACCTTTTCTACTCTTCACCCCACTCCACCTGTAAGAGGGCTGGGGTGCACAAGGAGTTGGGAGGTGACACAGCCAGGACAACTGACTCCAAGTGACCCAAGGGATATTCCATACCATATAACATCGTGCTCAGAATATAAGTGGTAGGAAGAAGAAAGGGGGGGCGGTGTTTTGAGTGATGTCGTTTGTCTTCCCAAGCCACTGTTATGTGTGATAACAGCCCTGCTGTCCTGGGAATGGCTGAACACGTGCATGCCCATGGGAAACAGGGAATTAATTCCGTGTTTAGCTTTGCTTGTGTGCGTAGATTTTGCTTTCTCTTTTAAACTGTCTTTGTCTAAACACTGAGTTTTCTCACTTTTATCCCTCCTATTCTCTCCCTCAGCCCACTGGCATATAGTGAACAAACAGCTATGTGGGGTTTAGCTGTCAGCTGGAATTAAACTATAACAACTCAATTAACTTTATATGTACAAACAGGAACAGATTAACAAAGATTTTGATATTAGTGTAGTGAGGTGCAATAATGATAAAAGCTGAAAACTTTAAATACAATTTATTAACATATAAATATGAAAACACTTGAAAATTTCAAAACCCCTAAACACAAAATAAGCTTGTTAACACACATCAAACCTGATCAGAATTAAAGTCTTCTATGGAAAGGAAATCAATATTACACAGAAAATACATTTTCTTTCTTAATAGTCTTTTGTGGGTTTTTTTTCTTTGAAAATGTATGGGTTATTTTGTTCTTTCTAATTCTGTTTTCAGTGAAAACCAAAATGTTATTTTTAGACTTTTATTTTCTATTTCCTCCGCTATAAATATTTTCAAATAGCTCTAGGTAAAAGGACTTTTACATGACTGCAAAACCTTTGCTTGCAGGATCATGAACATTTAGGTTTTGTTTGGCAGGTTTTGAACTCCTTCATCCCATATAATTACTAGTTATAGTACTTAATAGATGCTCTCATCAGCTCTTAGGCAAAGACTACATACTACACACAAATGCTTAAAGTCTGGAACTTATTTAATGCTAAATTACTTGTTTGCTTTCAATATAATTTGGACAAAGTTAAATGAAAAGCTTTTACATAGTGAAAATATGTTTATCTAATAATGAAACATAAAAACCTACATCTAGCTTTGCTAGTTTTTCATATTAATATTTTTAAGTGTGCCTTTCCTTTTCCATTCACTTGAAAGAATTTGCAATTCTGTAACTTTCCAGTAACAGTTATAAGTTAAGTTCTAGGGTTGTGTAAAGCTTCCAGCATCATTCTCACCAGTTAGTGAAATAGTCATACACTTTTCTTTGTTCATAGATAGCTCTTAGGCAGGAATTTTCTATGACATGTTCTTAGACAGAAGGAATTTATTTTAGATAATTTATAGGCTAACTTAATTGAAACCCAAAGAAACTAGCAAGTTACAGATTCTATAGGTAGGAAATTGCATAACAGGGCACAGTTTAGAGGGTGGTGTTTAATGATTTTTACTCAGACTAGCAGTCTGTCAAAAGGCATCTACCTCGAGAATTGAATGTATCCTCACCACATCTACTGATGTCATAAAGCTGGGTGGTGTGGTGGACATGTCAAGAAGGGAAAGCCATCTTACAGAAAGACCTAGTTGGGCTGAAAGAATAGCGTGAAATATAACAAAGAGAAGAGTTCTGCACCTGAGGCAACACAACCAAAAATCAAATTACAGGCTAGAATCCATGTGTCTGTGAAGCAGATTTTCCTTGCTGAAAGGAAGTCCCACACAGGAGTCCTGGTAGAGAAGTTGAACATGGGTACAGCTAACAAGACAAATCATTTCCTGGGCTGCACCTGCAGGGTTGTTACTAGCAAAGCTAGAAATGTGATCATCCCACTCTACTCAGCGCTAGTCAGGCTGCACCTGCGGTTTTGTGGCCCGTTTTGGTCCCCACAGTTCAAGAAAGATACAGTCAGATTTTCTCTTCACGAAGAGCCACATGGGGAAGACAAGGGGCGTGGGTACAAGTTGCACTGGGAAAGGTTTCATCTCTACTGAAGAAATAAATCATTTTACAGTGACAACAATCACTCAGTGGAACAGCTTCTCTGAGGACATAGTACTGAACTCATCATTGGAGGTTTTAAAGATGTCATTGGACATGATACTAGAGAATCTCATCTAGGCTCCTGTTCCCAGAAAAAGTTGAGCCAGATGATCTTTCGATGTTCCTTCCAACCCAGGGCATTCTATAATACTATGAAAATAAAAAAATAAACAAATGAAACTTCAGCTGCTTCAAAATTTCTCTTGCTCTACAAATTTTAGAGCATAAAATATTTTCTATGAAACCTTGGCAAGGCTCTTTTTTTTTTGCTGCCACATTTTCTTATATTAAAGAGTAGTACAAAGGTTCTTTGAGGCAAGGAAAACAGTTTTGAAGAAACAGGTTTTTCTGCTGCCACATAGTCACTAAAGCTGTTAAGCTACTTAGGATGGGATGGAAATTGAAATTTTATTGAAGCTGATGTATTTTACAGACATAACAGTTTCAACAAGAATTGTAAACAGGATGATTTCTTAAGAAAACTGTCAATACCCCAGTATTTCTCAAGAGAGTACAAAACAAGAATCCAAAGGCAACAGAGACAGACCAAAAGAAATTGAATTTAAAAGGCAATATTTTCAGCCGGAAAATGAATATTCTTATAAAACTGATCCTCAGATGCATTTGATGTTTTTTTTGTTGTTCCAATGTAACAATGTGTATTTGAAAAAATAATTTTGTGAAATGATCTCAAGATTTAACACTTGGTCTCTCAGGAGCTCTAATGCTTTATTAAAACTGTCAATTTAGCACAGAACAGATAATATAAGATGAGAATTACCCATTTTTTACATAGTTGTGACTTCCACACTTATGAGGCTGTGCCATAGCCTGAGATTTCTTTTGGAAGGGGAGCAGAGGGGAGACAGTTTCTGCCTTGACTTTTGTTAAGATAAGCCTGGTAATATGTCTTTCAATATAAAACAAACATCTTGAAAACAAAAATTGCTAGTTTTGATATTCCCATTTAGAGAGGTTATCTCATGCTATCTAAACCAAGAAATATGAGTCTTTCTCATCTCACAGCTTCTGTCCAAATACTTCCACACCTCACAGGCTAGCAGATTGCAAAAAGGGACAACTGCAAATCTAATATATATGTGTCATCAACTTTCGATTATTTCATTCAAAGTAGCTAGAAATCTGTAAGGACTCTTTTTATTACAAAAAACTGACATTTGTTCCCTATGTTGACACAAGGACTGTACTAATGTTAATTTTCTGTGGCTATATGGACCTGGTTTGCATGACCCCACTGCCTGTTCTGGCTTCCGCAGGGTGGAAACTTGTCCCATCATTCACATTACCAAGGAATCATTACTTTACCTGCTTCAAAGGTAAAGCTCAGAAAAGGGAAAGATGCAGTTTCTTTGGCAACATGCCCACCGACTTAGTACTGATTTTGGGAGCTTAGAGGGGCCAGTCATTTCCCGTGCTTCAGAGCACAGAAGCAGAGTAATTTCTTCAACTGAGCATTTCAGCAGGTGCAATTTAATACGGAAGTACTAAGTAATAAAGGGATTATGAGAGAAAGCAAAGAATTCAAGGAAATGCAAGGCTCTTGCCCCTTCTCCTTGAAAGGAAATACCAGGAATGGGGAAGAAAGGTCAATTACAATCCTTTTTTAAAATATGTCTGAATAATACCAAGAAGTAAAAGAATAAAAGGAGACTATAAACATTTCTGGATTCAAAATCTATATGAAGGGCTCAGCCACTCCTATGTCATCACATTGGAATTTGGAGATTTAAATTAAAATATGATCACTGTTTTGTAATGTCATAATAATAATCTAAACACAAGGATTTTGTGCAGCATTATTCCCTAGTTAGGCAAGTCTAATTCACAAAAAGTACGGAAACTGAAGAAAGAGACACTTCCTTAAAGTTTCCCTATCTCCCTCAAAGTCAATCTCTTAAAAACCATATACCTCGTTGTTTACCAAAAGGCCATGAAAAGAAGAGATAACAGATTCGTTTGATGTAATATTGATCTTTTTTCCTACAGATTTTTTTTTTTTTTTGGATGATGTTCAGATACTACAGGTGGATTTTTTTATTCACTTATTTTTCACTGCTTGTCGTAAGAAATGTACTGTGGACCCAAATATACCTGTTTTGATTATGCAATTTGTGTCATCTAGGCAGTTAGATTAATCTCTCTGATGGTAAAACATTATAATGTATCTTAACTGATACCTAGGAAATAAGCATTCTTGGAAAAAATGCAAGACTCTTGAAGCTTTGAATTTCAGCTAAGGCTTTATGTCATCAAATAAAGCAATTAAACTTCAGTGAAAGGTTATAAAATCAACTGATGATACTGTGAGTTTCAGTGATATTATTTGCAGGTGGCATGAACAATATGCTCTGCACAGTTGGTAGCCTGGATAGACTAAATGGAAGAAAAGAGAAGCTAATCCTTTTAAGATAAAAATAATATCACTGAATAAAACTATAAATAGAATTGTACTAGGCTGGGAAAGAAAAGAATAAATATCAATTATTTGGATAACTGTGCTCTTCATGACAAGATCAGTTACATCCATCACAGTCTTCGGGCAACAGGCTTTCCTATTAAAGAACTTGATATTTTCCAAGATAAAACTAATTTTAGTTGTGTACCTATATTCCGTGTGTTAATGGTTCACAATTAGCAAGATTTATCCATTCAATATCCATCTCAGGTCAACTATTCTCAAACATTTTTCAAAAAGAGGGCCAGTGAGCAAGTTTCAACAATATTCCGATAACATTCCTGTTTTGAAAATTTCTGTGTAATATTAAATTTTGTGATTAGGTATAGTACTTCCTGCGCAAAAATAATACAAATTCTACTCTTGTGCACTGCAGCATCGGTGTGTGTTGTTCAGGCAGAAATTTGGGCAGTTGTTCCATTACCTATTATTTATGAGATGCAAAATTCCCTTGACTTGAAATAGGGACTTGCATCATTGACTTCAACGGTTTTTGACAACAATATACCAGAATGCTGCATATCCAAATGGGTCAGAGATCGAGCAATCTGTTTTGCTCTCAGCTGTGCAGTTACCACATTATTGCTACACACATTAGAATTCATTTGCTTCCAAATAAAACATGTCTATACGAGCCAAAATTGCATCCTTCTCTTAAAAACAAGCAAGCAACCCTGCCCTTGATTTTTCTTTAGGATCATGTAATAAATAGTCAATGATAAATCTAAGTAATTTTGACAGCAAGAAAAAATTTGATAGTTCCAAACCAGATGAAGATGTAATCAACTGAAATCAGTTGATACTAGAGATTATTTTGACCAGATCAAATAAACATATTGTATACATAATTATTTTATATAATAATCATATGTGAATACACATATTTACAAAAATCTCAAATATTTTGTGCTGGAGTTATGTTTTAATTAGGAAAACACAGGCACAGACACATATTATGGGTTAAGATAGTCTTATTGGAGGAAGATGAAAACAAACCTGCTGAGTTTCATTTTTATCTACCTGCACTTAACCAAAGATAGAAAGGTGGAGTAAATGATGAAAGTTGTTTTTGTACATGCACAATAAAATGCAGTTCATTTCAGCTTTGTGATAAAACATAAGTCTGCAAAAATCACATTGTTAGAGATGTCAGTTGTCAACACCATACAACACTGTACATGACAAGCAAAGGACTTAAGCATGTTGGCAGACTTACTGATGCAATGATTTGTCTTCCTGAAGTTTAAGAAAAGGAGGAAAAGTAATGAAAAAACCCCAAACTTAATTTTCTTTGTTAAAAAGCACTATCTAATTAGAACAAAGACAAATTTAGAGCATTTTCAGTGCCCAACACTTAGGTGCTACCTATTGCAGGTTTCTGACGAGAAACAGGTTCTACAAAATGGAGAGTAACAAAAATTCTCAAAGAAAGAAGGAAAAAGAATGAAAGTAAGAATCAGAAAAGAATGAGTTCACTAATGCTTTAATCAGAAAAGGGCACACTGCAAAATAACTTCTCTACATGAAAAATTTCTGAGCTCACTTTATTCCAGACTTGAATAGGCAGTCCAGAGAAAACATCAGATGAAGGGAAGCTTCTTCAATAGACTGTAAAAGCAACCGAACTTTCAATTTTGCCCCATCTTTGCTGAACAACAACAGTACCCAGCTGACAAAGAATTCCTACAGAAACTTCCTCGATTATGTATGATCTCTTGGAAATGAAGTCACAAAAGCAGACTACATACAGTGTAACACAATCCATTCTCTTGTTAGCTGACCCACTGTTTCACAGTGGGGAACGGCATTTTCTGCAGCAAGAAGTAAAACTATCTTTACATCTTTTCTAATTGAAGTCACTTTGGCCTTCTATCACAATTCTTTTTCCTTTTAATTTAAGAACCCAATAATGTTGCCTAATTTGTTTAATTTATTATTCACATTTATTTGGTTAAAACAGAATACCTAAATATTCAGCTGGGATGTATATTTAGCACTCAGTATTTCTTCCTACCTATCCTATGTAGAGTTCCACTCAACAAATATTCTGTTAATATCTGTATTTTATCATGTACAACATTACACATTTTTTCAAAATTCTACTGTATACATAGAGTAAATAGCTTCATTTTGGTTTGGAGTTTTAGATCTGTTATTTTTTTCATTTAACTTCATCTACTTTAGACCAATTCAATTTTTTGGGTTTGGCTGGTGGTTGTTTTTCGTTTTGTTTTGGTTTTTTTTAATATAAATTTAAAAGCTGTGCTCAATTGGCTGAAGTTAAAAGAACTATTTGTCTTGACCCTCCTGAAGCTGAATATCACTTGAACCTAGAGTTCTTAGACCTGTTTATGTCCTACTTTGTTCAGTAGTTTGTGAATACAGAATGGTCCTCTGTGCCTTTAGGTAAGAACCTTAAACAGTAATTCCTCCTTCAATTCTCCTGTCAGATTACTTCTTAAGAAAGCAAAACTTCGACCCTTCTAATCTTCTTTACCACAGTCAGCAGGGATTACTATGATTTCTTTACATTTCAGTGTAAAAACCATTAAGGCAACTAGCTCTTAATGAAAGTTTATGAGGAGTGAAACCTTTCTTAATTACCTGATTTTTCATTTAAAATACTTAAAGCCATTCAAAGGCATTTTTCCATTGGTTTACCCCATTCACTGCTCCTTAATGTGATAACTTGTACAAGGATGACTAACCATCCTTTCCATCCAACAGGGAATGCTGCCTACAATGAAAGCCGCTTAGATTTTCGTCTGATAGTATATTGTCTATACTGTAGTAATGCTTTCAAAACATGCATACTAAATAGAAGGCAAAATTTGATGTGAAAAAGTATGATCAACAGCTCAAGGTATCAGCTTAGAGGGGTTTTTTTGTTTGTTTGTTTGTTTTGGTTTTGTTTTGTTTTTATTTCTAAACTTACCCCAGAATTTGTATTCATTTATGTGTTCAGTTTAGCTATCCCTTTCTCTTTTAATCATTTACCATGTCATTATACTGTTCACCTCCTGTGTTTCCACTTCTTCTACTCTTTCTCCTCATTTGCTGCAGTAATATTTTTCTTTTCTTTAAGCAGTATATTTAAGAGGTGATGATTTTATATCAAAAAGTCCTCCCTTCTATGACTTATTTTGCCATTGGAACATTAGCAGTCTTCTTCACTCTGTGGTTAATACTTAAAAACAGATTTTAAAAGTCTCTAATAGCAAAATAAGAGAATATATTTCTAGAAAAACCTGATGTTGAAGGAACAAAACCAGTAAAAAAGTTTAAACATGACTGATTCATTTAAACTTCAGAAGCTAACAGATAATGCATGATTAAACTGCATCAAGAAAGTCACTCAATTATATCATTATCAACTTCCCTCAAAGGAAGGGTTTGAAGCCATGTACTACTTAAAATTCATAAAAACCATATTGCTTTAAAACTATGAAACATTGTGCAGCCTGAAACAAGTTAAACTAATGATTAGTTATAAAAGAAGCCATCAACTGATACAGAAAAACATAACAATCTTTCTGACTTTATGTTAATGGTAAATTCTCCACAAGAGTTTGGACAGAGAAACTGGAAAATAAACACACATACAACTGCAAAGTCCCTGTTTCTACACAATATCATATTTGTAGAAATTCTAGGTTTCCTTATTCTCTCTCTCAAAGTTTTAACAATTTGCCTTTGTCATTGACTGTTAGGGTGTCATGTCTCAACTACAGAAGCAAGATCGGTTTCATGTATTCAACAGGGAAAAGGTTTACAACTACCACATAAATATATCCATACATATGTTGGTATATACATCACTGAATACACAGGCATATGTGGCGAGAGAGTGCATTCTGTGTTTGTAGTAAGTTTCCTGAAATAGGAGCTTATAAAAAAAATATAAAAAGCTGTCAACACAACTTTCAAGAAAGTTGCATGTTTCTACATTGAAGGACTCCACAGCAATCCCAATGTCATCACACACATGATCAGATAGCAATGTTTGGCCCAAATAGGAAATAATAACAATAGTAGTGACAATAATAATGCTAATAATGATGATGATGATAATAATAGTGGTTTGTACCCTAACATGGTTGCTGTGAGCTCATCTATTCAGGTTTCAAGTTTTTACCTGATATAACCATTAAAAAAATACTATTTCTCAAAAAGGAAGCATGAGTGAAAACAGATGAACACTGGTTCATTAAGCATAAATAAAAACAGCAGCTATCATAGCATGTATTCTGTGTAGAAGAGAAACATGACTGATTTGATTGGCTGCACCTATCACATGTAGGAAAGAACCATATCTGACCTCTTCGGAAAAAAGTTATATTTGAAGACGTTGTGAAAGATGAGAAACCTAATACCAAAAAATTCAAAAAATGCAATGAAATCTTCATTATCACTAGATCCACTGTATATTAAGGGGATTTATATTTTTCTAATAAATATTTTATGCATGTTTCTGATGGTTTTTTCTATCACTCAATAGGTCAGTAGTGATTATATAATAAAGCTCTAATCTAGACTGATAAATTAATTTAAATTCATCATTTCAATATCTAACTGTGATGTCCAATGTCACAGGATATCAAAACACCTGTTCACATCTTGGATCCCTGCAGAATGAGAGGGAACACATCTGAACAAAGCACTCATAAAAGGTATCATATAGACAAAGGAAGACCAAGAAATATCAAAGATGGGAGTTATGCTATATAGGAAATGGTGAAGTAATTTTGGAGCAAAAGAAGCCCCTGTCTCTATGGAGATTTACTGCCATTATCCCTGAATTAGTCCTAAAACTTATATCAGCCTTCTGTCACACAATTCCCCTTGTGATCAATGTTAATGTATCTTCTAAAAAAGCTGGAATATTAAAGAAAAAATTCATCAGCATTATTTTCAAATTCCAGCAGTTGGTAAAAAAGAGGATAAAAAAGGCATTTCTCTGGTAACCCAAGCTTTCAAGATTAAATGTTAGACATCTTAAAACATACTAAGAAAGAGATAAAAGAAAAAAAAGTACTGCATTCATAGACAGTGACAGTTTTGTGTTCATACTAACAGCAGAAGGTAACAATGGTAGATTCTTTGCACATATGAAGATTGGGAGCTTTATTTTTTCCCATGACCCAGTTACCAGTAATAGCGTAGTAATGTGTTTGGCCTTTTGATCAAATGCTTCAACCCTGCGACGCTGCAAACATAGGAATCCCAGTATGAATGGTCTAACTATATTGCAATGATTGCAGAGCTGTGTTTTTTTAAAAAATCAAACCTTTTTTTTCCCCCTGCTCTTTGTTATGTGACTAAATGACTCCTGTGAAATTAAATAAATGTTCTTTACAAAGTGGTCCCTTGAGACATCCCACATATAATTTAGTAAATGTTACAACTTATCACTTCTAAGTCAAAACATGGGAAATATACTAACAATAAAAATGAATTCTAAAAGATAACAAAATAGAAACCTTGATGTCAATGAATGCTCTGGTTACCATGGAAACGTGGAACATCAGCTTTGAAAACAAGGTTTCTTTTTTTTTTTTTCTTTCCAATTATTAGTCAGGACACAAGACATGACATCTCTGTTTGACATCCCTACCCAGCTCTTCTGAAATCTACATAAGGGAAGAGAATTTAAATCACTGGTCCAGAACAACACCAGTTGCCTTCACACTAATTTCCTAGTCTCCAACATAACCTTTTTGTGGATGAAGCAAAACATGTAAGATCATACCATGGTGGTTTAACACCAGATGGAAATTATACTCCAAATAAGCTACTTCCCTTCCTCCATCCCTTCCAGTGGGAGAGGGACAAAGGCAGAGAATATGGGTCAAGATAACAATTTGCTGAAAGCAAACAGCAATTGAATGAGAAATGCACGGTTACAACAGCAATATTGGTAACTACACAAAAAGAGAAGGCGCTTTACCCACAAAAAGGTGTTCAACACCTTGACTTCATTCTGCGTGGCTGCCAGCACAAAGACAAGATGTTGGGGAGGAACTCCTGTGGCTAGTGCTTCCTGCCCTGAAAGCAGGCATAAACAATGATGGACACATTCCCAAAAGTGAGGTCATCTGAGATGCGTTGTGCCACTGCTCTGCGCCACTGCTCTGCTGGGCTCAGTTCTGTGCTGGTGCCTCCAGCACCACTTTGGACTGCTCCCCTGTTCTGGAGGTCAGTCCTGTATGGCACTGTCATTTTTCTACCTCTTCACTGTTGTCCTTTGGGCTCAGCTGGATTGGGGCTCACCCCCTTGGCTCTGTTGCCTGTTACAGCCTCCCGCACTGGCCCCATCTTGCAGCATCATGTTGATTCCATGTTTCACCACTTTTCTTCAGCACCATGTCCTGTAACCCCATCTCTGAGAAAAGGGAGGGGATGAAAGGTAACAGCAGGTGACAGAGAGTGCAGTGCTGGTGCCGACAGCCTTCCTACAGCCTATTGGCTGGCACGACCAAAAAGGGCCTGGGTCTGTCCTCTTGGCATCCTTCCTTCAGATACTTATAGACATTTATGAGGCCCCTCTCAGCAATCTCTCTCTACTCAAGGCTGAACAGGCCCAGCTCCCTTAGCTTTTCCTTGCAGCTAGATGTGCCAATTCCTTAATCATGTTTGTTGCCCTCCATTGGATGTGCTCCAGGAGCTCCATGTCTTTCTTGTATTGAGGAGGCCAGAACTGGACACAGAACTCCAAATATGGCCCTGTCAGGGCTGATAGAGAGGCAAGATCACTTCCCTCGACATGCTGGCAATGCTCTTCCTAACGCACACCAGGACACCATAGGCCTTCTTGGCCACAAGGGCACTGCTGGCTCATGGAGAGCTTATTGTCCACCAGGATGCCTAGGGCCTTCTCCACAGAGCTATTTTGTACCAAGTTGTTACGAATGGAGACAAGAGCTTAGATAAATCTCTGCCCTTTGCGTAGGCCTTTGGCAGCAGGCAGTGACCACTATTGGGGGGCCCGCACCCCAAGACCCAGTCTCATTCGCCAGTTCTTTAATAATGGGCTGATTAGGTCTAATATGACATAAATTATCATTTATTAGACACAAAAATAAACAGACATATGACTTGGGATAAAACTACATATTGCACAGGAATAAAATAAAAATAAAATAAAAAACTACTAGTAGAGAGAAGGCAGTGCACAAGAAGGTACATATTGTTACAGCTAGCAAAGAAATAATACTGTTTAGGAAACCAGTATATCTTACCAACTCTAATTTGGTGATGGAATATATATCAGAATCCTCTCTCAATCTTCAACGAAGTTACCACAGACCTGTATCCAAGTCTGGGGAGAAGCTCCTTGGAAGCATGTGCAGGAGACTTCTGCCTCTGTGATATTTCATGTGTCTTTTATAGTGTAAAACTGTGTCTTTCAGTCACTTACTTATTCACACCTGTTTTCCCATACCAAGACGTTGATTCCTTGGTCAAGACTCAGGCTTTCAGGCGCCAAGAGATAATCTCTTGCTGGGTCATTGACTCGGGTCATTGACTTGGCCTAGGCTATCAATGCATCAGCTTTGTGGGTGAGAGATGGAGATGGAACACCCTGTCACACAGGTCAGCCTCCAGCCTGTAATTCTGCCTAGGGTTTTTCCTCGCCACGTGCAGGACACTGCATTTGCCTCTGTTGAGTTTCAGACAGGTCTTCTCTGTCCATCTCTCCAGCCTGCCAAGGTCCTTCTGAAGGGCTGCACAGCCCTCTGGGGTATCAGCCACTCGTCCCAGCTTTGTGTCATCAGCAAACTTGCTGAGGAGACATCTGTCCCTCCATCCAAGTCATTGATGAATAACTTAAACAATATTGGGCTCAGTATTGAACCTTGGGGAGCACCATCAGTGACAGGCCTCCAACTAGACATATTGCTAGGCTTCACCACTGGCTGCTGATTATATTCTTACTGAAATTCACAACAGTCAACATCAAATTAATTGATACAATACATGTCAAATTACACAAATTTCTGATAAAAAAGAATTTTTTTTTTTTTTTTTACATGCGGTACTTTGATATATGTGACAGTCACTGACTTTCCTCAGCAGTATGTCAGATCAATCTAAGCGATATTTCTCCTGGAACATAACTACCATTATTCCAATAAACTGAAATGGAGTTCAATTACAGTAACGTGTATTATGGGTTAATATTCTCAACATTTTTACGCATAAAAAGTTTAATCTTCCTTTGGTACTAGGCACCCCTACAAATTCAGGCAAAAATTCAGGTAACAGAGATCTATTAAGAAATACAACATCCTTTAAGTTAACAATACAAAGAACATAAAAGTAATTTTGTGTCATATAGAAAATACTATTCTTCCATAACGCCAGGGAGGGACATAAAGAATATTCACCATGGCAAAACCATATGAAAAATTAGAACTAAAAGTCAATATATTCTGAGAATTTATTCCTATGCTCTGATCTGTATTAAACAGCCTACTTTAAAGATAACAACAATCTTACATACTTTATACAACTTTCAGTTCTACACAAGTGTTTGCACAGGACTGCTTTTTCTACCCAGCTGGCAGTATTGTCTGTGTGCTTATTCACGGTAATTCAGCACAGTTAGGGCCAATTATCTCACTTTGAGTATATGAGTAGCTGCTATGGGTAATCGCCCTTTGCTGGCCACAAATACATGAAAACTTTTTGTCCTATTGTAGTCTGCCTGTAAATTCAGCTTCTGCATCTACAATAAAAAAATATTTAATCTGTGTAGAAATATGTATATTTTCTTAACAAACTACTTGAAAATAATAGATCAATATTAACAACATTCATACATGTCTTCTCTCATCATAGCTATTTCTATAGGAGTTTATGTATTTTGCACATCATTTTCCTCAGTTCTACGTGTGACTCAAATGGAGTTTACAGATTCATTATTATGGGAAAGCTTTATTATTGGTATTATTATGTTTATTTACTTGAATGAGAAGCTGCAAGAAAGGAAAAAAAAAGTTATACAGGGCTTCAGATAAACCACAGGCAGAAAATATATTATGTATACTAAAAACCAGATAAAACCCCCAATCTGCTGCCTTTAAAGATTTCAATTTTTATTTCCAGTCTAGCAAATTAAAAATTTTCACCACTTTTGTCAGGAAGACTAAAGCCTTGGATGTTACAAGAACAAGGATTTTCTGGTAGAAAATAATATTTTTTTCTACAAAAAGTGAAGAGAGACTCATAATGCTTTGTTTCCCTAGCTTCGGCTGGGATGACAAAAAATTATGTTTTCCTAGGTGAGACTACACTTCAAATTAAATAAACATGCATATGGATGGTAATATTTGAGCATGAAAACATGATATAACAGGAAAGTGCAATAGAAAATTATTGGGTAGAAATTTGAAAGCACAATTGAAAGTAGGAGATACAACTAATGGCTTTTAGAACAAACTTTCTAAGTAGAATTGTATTTCTACATGACAGTAATAAATGATATGAAGGGTTTATATATGTACTGACACTGTTGTGCTGCATAGAATCCTCACTTCAAACACAGTGTGCTATCTCAAAAAAAAAAAAAAAAGTATCAAAATATCCACATTGAGAAAAGGTATCAAAATAAGTGATCTACTGGATAAAAAGATACGTGAAAAAAAAAAGGACCAGACCCTCCTACCTTTTCAACAGCTATGTATTGTAAAAAAAGAGCTACTAGAGAACTCAAGATCAGATCAGGACCATAGATTTAGACATTAAGGTCTTGCAGAGGGATGGTGTTTTAAACCTACCTACAGTTAATTCCATTTTGTTTTATTTGATTAGTTGCTGTTATAAGATTATTTCTTGAAGAATTTTGTGGTGGACCTACCCACACACCAATGTATTTTGCTTTCCCCTGTTGGGTGGAAGATCTAGATGCCTAGCTTGGTATTGTAAATTTTGTGTTGTCTAGCCATCAGTAGAAATTACATGAAATAACACTTATATTACTTACTTTTCTTCAACATTGTACTGATTCAAAGCCAGTTGCATGCACATGGTCAAGTAGGCTAGTGCCTTATCTCAAAAAGTCTTCTTTAGGTGTGACAGCATATCTTTCTATAATTCATAAGCAGCCTGAACTCAGACTGCTTCCTAAAATACTTGATGAAAAAATGTGATCCAGTAGTATGGACACAGGGAGAAGGGTCAAAGAGAATAGATGGCTTTAACTCACTCCTTGCACAGATGTGCAGAGTATGTCTGTGCTGCTTAATCAAATGTGCTCAATCATGTCCTTACACTGAAGCCAACTAACACTGCAGAAAACCAGTGCAGCAAAAATCATGATTTTAAGTGGTTTTCATTTAAAGTGGAACAGGTGCATCAAAACCATTTATTCAAACTAGTACCCTACTAGCAGCCAAGCAAAATGCACAAATGGGTGGATTAGTGACCAGCACTGGACAAAAGCATTCCATACACTACTAATGTATCAACAAACCTGACACAGCTTATGTTCCCAGGATCATTCCCTGGTTCTACTTAGCTTTTCTCTGTTAAGATTATACTGCTTTGAGAAATTCAGTGACAAACCCTGTTACTGTAAACAAATCCTTTATTTCTAGTAGAAACTCGTCTAAGGATAATGCTCAGCAAAACCAGCAGAACACCTATGCAGGGAAAGGGTTTTTCATGTGAGACGGGAATAGAACTCTGCAATTGGCATGAAGTTTTAATGAACTAGAACAAGAAAACAGAAGAGACTTAACAGTAGGCTGAGACACTAACAGCTTAAAGCACTAAGCAAGGCATATAAGATACAGTACATATCTTTTCCTGAAGTTACTAAAAAATCTATTCTGATACAATAAAATAAAGCCCAGCAGAATTGATAACACATTAACAAAAATTATATATACACTTTACTTCTCCCTAGTTAATTAATATTCAATAGTAATGCAATGAATCATTAAAAGTCCACTTATGAAAGAGTCCAAAAAAATTGGGAAATTGGCATTGAAATGACTCCAACATAAAGTTTTGGAAGATATGAGAAAAATAAAGTGAATAGTCTCTCCTTCTCAGAGCATACTTTTTATTTTTATGAAAGACTTCATTTCCATCTAAGATTTGTGTGCAGGGCTGATATTAATAATATATAGGTCTAATCCAAAGAAAAAAAACCAAAACTCCCCAAACCCAGAGATTTTTGAACCTTGCAAAATAATTTATATATATTTAAAAAATACATATAAAATATGTCATCAGAATATCACAAAATCTTAATATTTACTGAGATTTTAAATTTTTTTAATCCTGATTCCTGAGCAGATGAAACTGCTGTCCTTTTCACTAATATGTCTGTCTTTCTATATCGCTTTTTATAACAGAGCCCATATAATTGTTGAACATCTTGTCCTATCTCAATCAAAATTGACAGTTAAAGTGATGATCAAAAATTTCTTAGAATATTTTTAGACATCTTAATATTGAATTGCACTCTAGACATGAAAACTGACTATAAATGGAAGTCACATGTATAAAGTGTAAATGTCCACCTCTGGTGACAAATCCTACCAAAACCTTTAAGGAACCACCTAGAGGAGAGACATTTTACTTCTGGCACCTTTGAGGGAATGCAACTAAACGTGTCATTATATCTCGGATTCCCGAGTGAATTACGCTGTTTACCAGCACTGTTTCAAACAGTGCACATTAAAATACTGTAAACTAAAACTGAAGTTTGGATAGGTTGCACTTCCAACGTTCTTATATGCCAATAAAAGAATCTGGCTACAATTAAATACCTTGAAATCCAGAGCTGGAACATAGGCATTTCTTCCTAGTACGTTGTACAGGAACACAGGACAAGAACTTCTAATGTATGGTAAGGCAAAACAATTCTGAAAATCATTAACAATTCTTTTGTTTTTTATTTTTGGGAAAAATCATCCTACAACAAAGAATATAACATCATCTCGGTGTTTTGGTGTTTCTCCACTGTCTATAACAAATGGCAAGCTTGATCTCATCTGGAAGTTATTAAATGGTGCCTGTCAGCTGTTCCATAATGCATGAGTGGCATATCACTCTTGATTTCCCTTGACAGTGCTCACCTTGTGCAGACAGATGAAAGGCTTGGATGCTGATAAACTCACCTTCATCCATACTGATAATACGGAAAATTGACATAACTGTGGACTTTAAAAGTTTAACTCTCAAACTGCTGGTGTACCCAGTGAAAAACTTTGTAAGGCAATTAAAATACAATCTAATGAGGTGGAAACAAATAACAGTGCATTTCAGAGAAATTGTGTCATAGGTGCAGTTCTACTCTCCTGGAAACAGTACTAGTTTATGTGTTCTGGAATTGTTTGTTCTCCACAGGCAACAGCTTAACAAATCTCAAATCACAAATACTGTCTTGTTAGAGCTTTAAGGAGAAGATAACCCACAACATAACTATGAGGCAGTAATTCCAGTTCTTCAAGCTGATTCTTTAAAATTAGAAAAACATGTAAAATATTTTAAAAAGACAATCCATGTTGTAGGATACAAGTGAAATCCAAATCTTCCTGGGAGGTTTTGTTTTGGCTTTCATTTTTTTGCTTTTTTTCTTTAACGTCCTCTACAGCTGAAAGAAACCTATAGAATAAACGTGAATCTGCATGAGTTTGATCATATTTGTATAATAGGTTTTGATGTTCCTATAAAAAAATCAGTTAGTGCTTTCTACTGTTCAAGTAATTAAACCTCACCTACTGTTTCAGGCTTACACTAAGGTAGTGACCCCTGAAATTAGTGGAGACCAGTTCTATCTTATCTGCTTACCTTGTCTTGCAAAATTTGCAGTCTACAAGCCTGACAGTCCAACCCTTCTTATACAGGAGATACCTATCTCAGTCTTTTCTATATATCTAAACTAAATCTATAACTCAATCTTCAGTCTTTCTAAATACTCTATCTACAACACCTTGTAAATATTATCTCTGTTATAGAAACTACTTTTCCTTTTGAATATAAAATAATTCATGGTATTATATTTATTTAAAAATGTATTTTTTTTCTCAAAACACTGACTAACATAAGTTAATTGACCGTTCTACATTCATGGCATTGCCTTCCCATAGATTATTTCAAGCCCTGTGCCTGTGAGATTTGAAATATGTGTCAACATGAACAAAATTTGGCTCGCATATCCACAAATTTGATCCACAAGATGGGAACCCTCATTTCTTTTATTTATGGTAATCATTATAGTAACTATAAACAATTCTGCACCATACATACTTCTCAGTTGTGTGTACAATTTATTCTGGCAGCAATTATAAAGGAAGGACATGAAGGCCCTTTCCTCAGTTAAATTTGAAAGGTAACTTGGAATAGCACAACTGAATTTGAAAGTGAATTCCAATTCTGGTGGCATCTAGTTAATTTGCTTTTGAACCCACTGACAGTAAAGTCATAGTGTTTAACAATACAAGATGCTTTGGAGTGCACCGAGATATGCACACCACATGTTTATACTGGACGTTTATAGACTAAGAATCAACATTAGGTAATAGATGTAGAAAAACAGTTCCTGTAGTTTTTGAAAAGAAAGGACTCTGACCTCATGGTGAGGACTGTAGTTATGCCCCTTGATTTGCAGATTGCTTTAAGTCTTGAAATGAAGATATAAGTCAGTTGATAAATCAATGTTTTACTATTTTTCTTTTAAAGGTATGTGGAAATCTTATTTCAAATGTGTATCAAATGTGTATCAAATTGTATCAAATGTGAATGTTCCGTCCCAAGTGTCATTTGGAAATTTGTATTGTGATGAATAATCCTTGACAGTATATATCAGAATTGCAATTTCCACAAATAAGAAGACAAAAACTATTCAATGGGAGGTTGTCTTTAGATTTTGTTAGAATACAGTTTCTAATATTGTAATAAATAAAGGTGTATAACTTTATCATAGATGTAGACTTTTGCCCTCTCAGTATTTTAAAAAGAAGATAATTAAGATGCTTTAAGCCACTGAATTTGATAACCCCACATGAATATACTAGTGCCTTTTAGCTCAGATATGTGGTCCATAACAAGATTGTTCATTGCAGGATGACAGTTGTCAGATGATTTTCATGAAGAAATTCTCATTTATTTCAGTAGACAAGGATGAATCACTAATCTATAAATAAAAATCTAAATAAAATACGCATAAAACTGAGAAAAATTCAGTTTGTTTTTATTACCCTGGTAAGATGAGACAGTTCCAAGGACAGTCTTCCTAGGCGCAAAGCTCGTGGAAGTTGTTGAGGTACAGTAATCATCGACAAGGTAAACTCAAACTCATGGTACAGTCCTGGGTTCTTCACAAGAGTGTTGCTTTGCTGTCCCATGCCACTGAAAGTCAGTCTGCTCTATATTACAGCAATATTTCTAACTACATGCCTTCTTTTAACTCAAAAACAACTGAGGCAGTATTGTTCTTTTCAGACAGCATGTGGTCTCTAAATAAATAAGTACTTTCTAGTTTTCTTTACAGTTCAAAATGCAGTCTGAACCCTCTCAAGATTCTTCAGTGTTCCCCATGGTTTTGTTAGCTGGCAGAGAAGCCATATATTACTAAGAACACCAGATTAGCAGCTGTCAGTTTTATTGTTGCTTTAGTTAACACCAAATATTGTAGCATATCAATTTTGCAATTTCCTTTGATTTCTCATTCAAGGGTCAGGGTGTTTTAGTTTTACTAACATCTAATCTTGCAGTAATAATAGTATCCAGTTTTGAAGTATACTGATTTAGACAACATTTATAAAGCACATTACTGTGTTGAGATTTTTGTAGCCACCTGCCCAGTCTTAGTTTCAGGGCACAGTAAATTATTAACTAACACTGACTAAGGGTGCCAATTTACACCGTTTCAGCTACTCCATAGCAATTACAACATGCCTCTGTAAATAGGAAAAATTAGAGGTTTATTGTTTGCTTTCACTGAAAGAATAAGCAAGCTCTTTTTTACAATGGATGAAAGTATGTATGAGTCTTTCTTCTATATAGCAATTTATTGGAATTTGTTTTGCTTTCGTATCTGAAAAATATACCACAACAATCTGCATATTTTTAGAAGGGCGGAGAGGGACAGAGTCAGAATTTTAATTTTCCTGAATTTTGTATTCACATATGTAATTATCTGTAACAGACACTCCAGATCTGAGACTATAATTCAGTGAAGGTTTAATATTTCTCTTTCTTTTATAAAGCAGAAAACCTCTATAGGGAAGCTATGATATCAAAGGTAGTCATGGAATAACAACTACTGGAAAACCAGGCTACTATACGTGTGTAAAATTTGATACACAAATTCTTGACAAGAAGGAACAGATTTTAAAATTGTCTTTCAAACCTAAGTGAGTTCTCTAATTGCTCAACTGTTTATTTTAGACATAGAGTATTATGCTTAGGAGGTCACTGCTGACAAGATTTTAGTTTTAAATATGAGAATTTTTTTTTAATAGGAAAGTATGTTTTGTCAGAAAATTACCTGTTATCCCAACAGATAAACTGAAGATTGAAGAAATCTATGCTGATGTGTGAAAGAATAATTTGTTGTTCAGGAAAAAAAAATATAGAAAAGGAAAAGAAAGAGTATGCTCAAGTGTTGAGCATACTCTTTGCACTGTGAAGCAAAAACAATTGTCTCCTTGCTTTCTGCCTTTCAATGCAGCATGTTTTACATACACAAGAAAGAGCAATAGGTATTTCAGATTTCGAGCTGTAGACTGAAGTATAGCAGCCTTTACAATATTTCAATTTTTAGTCATAACTAGACTATGTTCAAATTAAAACCTGTTACTCTTTATAAAATGCATTTAATAAGTAATTATTTATGCATGATTACATATAACCTCCTTTTATGTCCAGAACTATGTGCCTTTGTTGCTATTGCTATTATTTGGCGATATCTGCTTTGTAATCTTGATAGACTGTGTATTCCAATGGACTAAACTATTGAAGATATTGGTTTTACATTGTGGAAACTTGACGTGAAAAGAATGAAAAGAAAGGAACAGGTGTGGTAAAATAGATTTTTAAATGTATCTTCAATGATAGATTTTTTTTTCTGTAAACTATCTGGAGAATGTTTTAATAATTGCATTAGGTATTCTGAAGTCCATCTGTATGTTTGGGTGACAAACAATGACTTTGTGATTCAATTGTGAATTCAGATACTGTTATAATCTGTGCTCACTATTTTGATCCTTTTTTTGTTTCTTCATTAAGAAACAAGACGAAAAAATTTATTTACCTTCATTCAAAGAACACATTTAACAGTATATTCTAATTAAAATATATCATGTTATCCTAAGTTAGCCATTACTTTTTTGACACAGTCCACAGTTTTCTTACTTTTCAGCAATAAGTAATTATCATAGCAATAATCAAGCAGTAAATAGATTCCACCTAGTTTGACTATACAAATCTAACTATGTTAATGGATCTTCATTGATTATAAGAATTAATATGCCTTAGAAGTCATCAACAGAAGTTCTAGTATATTGCTGGACAAAAACCCTTTTATTCTATGTTTATTTAGAATGGTATTTGTCTCTTTAAAAGAAGAGAAAAAGGTGTTGGCATTCAAGTTTTATCTCTGTTCCAAGAATTATATGTAGCATCCTAAAATGAGATAGGACTCATAAAGAAGCTTGGATTCGTCTCCTATATGAAATTTCTACTCCATAAATCTCAACCCTAATCCCATTGTTGCCATGCTATTTAAACAGCAGGGAAGGAGTATAGATAAGAGAATGAATTGGAGCTAGACCACCAGCTTCTGCAGAAATTCTATTGTACTCTTAAATCCTTTCGTAACTATGTTCTGCCTTCATCTTAAGGTAGACCTTGTTTGGACACAGAATCTCAAAGTACGTGACCTTTGAATTTCAGAATGCCTCAGGAAAAAAGTTATTTGATTGAAGATGAAACTGCTCTTGTTCAGTTGGAATTATAAGAGAAAAGAAAAATCTACATTTAAATGGAGCAGAAAAAAAAAAAAGAAAAACTTTTATTTATAATTTCTATATATTATCTGCCACCTCACTTGAAAATGAAAAATGAAATAGATGTTATTATTTCCCTTGCCTATATTTGGCAGACTTGTTGCTACTTTGGACTCTTCAAGGAATTGATCTTCTTTGCCTTTTAATAGTAGGACCACAACACTGATACCAATAGTAGCCACCAAGACTTCTACCAAAGTGTAGGAAAAAAGAAAACAAGAGTCAGGGTCTATATTTTAAGATGATACACCAGGAAAATGCTGTTATGTGTATGTCATATTGTACAGAAATATTGATGACAAGGTAAACTGGGATTCCAAACAATCAATGGAAGTCAAGGACAAGACATTTAGAACTAAAAAAAAAAAAAGTTTTACTTGACATATAATTGTCTCATGTAATTGACTGCCTCATGATAATACTGGCATCTAGAGGAATACTGTTACATATAGAAACTTTATGCAGAATGTCAGAAAATTTGTAATTATGTAGTAGAGGATAAAATAATTTTAGAACAATATAAACCCATAAGTTCTAAGATATAAATTAACCACAAGCTGACAGTAAATAGAAATAATTTTTTCCATTGGACAGGTTATTTCTTGTGTGTTTCAGAATGTTCTGCATCTTTCTCTGATTATTCTATTTGGGCCTTTGGGTGAGCTGGACGATGCGGTATGGCAATTCTGAGGCATTTTGCTCCCTCGGCTTTCCAAAACAGTTCATTTTAGTTGCCCTTAACTTTGTTGGTCTTGAAACGTAAAATTAATTAAGACTTGATGTGATCCATGTGTCCAGGAAATTTTGTCACAGCAACATATTGAAAATTAATCTTAAAAATGTACTCTGTAAAAGTAAAATTTCTCTCAGCACAATGTGCCTGTTTATATATAAACGCCAAGAAACTGGGGGGCAGGAGGGGGGAAATAAAAAGGAAAATTATAGAAAGATTAGTTTTGTTAGAGGGGAATGGTAACAGAGAAGAAACTTGAAGCTACTATGTAGGACTCAAGACCAATAAAAACTACTCTACACTGAACGGAACTTTCTAAGTTGTCAAGATAGTTCTTGACAAATCTGTATTTTACCAACAGTTTACTGCATGCAAGGATCATAAAGCATTACAGAATATATAGACATCCTTCTGTATTTGCTCATACTGCTGACAATGATGGTTGAAGGAGACTGAAATCCTGGGAGCATATGCTTCATACCACGCTTGGAAATATCAACCACTAGGATATCCCTTAACTATTCTTTTTCAAGCTGCATAATTTTATGGTTGAGGTAGCAAGAAAATGTTATGTTTAACTTTTTAATTAGACTATAGAGATAAATACAATCTGTTGTGCCACAAAAAAATCTGGATTTTTGCTGTTAAATGAAATTGCATGTTATTTTCTATTTGGTGTCATCTACTTAATCACACAATAAAGAAAATGCATTCTTTAAACACTCAAAAGGAAAGTGAGGATTAACATTTTCTAATCAGGAGTTTTGCTACAGCCTCTTCTTGCCCTTTCACCTTCTACTGTCACTTTTAATGGGCTACAGAAAGAAAACTACATTTTGATCTCTCAGAAGCAGGGTAACTTGCTTGCTCAAGCACTACACTTCCACCTTTTCAATTTGGCAGCCTATTTACTGAGTAAGACTCTAATTAAATGTGATGATATCTGCTCACTGCTTAGGACATGATTTACATCACAGGTGGAACACATCTAATACTTTGTCTTGGTTTGCCTCTTTTGATCAGGAAAGGCTCAGAACTGAGATTTCATAAAGGGAGAATTATAGCTTTTTTTCTTCAAGAGGAGTCCCTTTATGTTCAGGAACGGGTTCTGCAAGACTCTGTCTTAGAGCCAGTTCTCTTCAACATGTTCATAAACAATCTGGACACAGGACTCAAAAGTATACTAATTTTGCCAATGATAATAAATTGGGAGTATCTGTTGGCTCCCTTAAAGGTAGAAAGGCCCTGCAAGAGACATCTTGACAAATCAGAGGGCTGGGCAAGCACCAACAAAATGAAGTTCAGCAAGTGAAAATTCTGGATTCTGCACCTGAGATGGTGCAACCCTGGATCAGAATGAGGGCAACAAAGATGGTGAAACATCTGGAGGGGAAGCCATGCGAGGAGCGGCTGAGGTCACTTGGCTTGTTCAGCCTGTAGGAGACTTGAGGGAAGACATAGCTGTCTGCAATTTTCTCATGGGGGGAAGAGAAGGGACAGGCACTGACAACTGTGGCGGCCAGTGACAGGACCCAAGGGAATGGCCTGAAGTTGTGCCAGGGCAGGTTTAGGGTGGGTATTAGAAAAAGGTTCTTCCCCCAGAGTGTGGCTGGGCACTGGGAATGGGTTCCCCCAGCAAGTAATCACAGCACCAAGTCTGACAGAGCTCAAGAAGCTTTTCGACAGCACTCAAGCATGTGGTGCAATTCTTAGGATTGTCCTGTGAAGGGCCAGGAGTTGGACTTAGATGATCCTTGTGGGTTCCTTCCAACTCATGATATTCTATTATGCTATGCTTTTATGATTCCATGAAGGGGTCATGGGAAGAATAGTATAAGATACTTCTGTTTTGACTGAATGGAAATTTGTACAGTTTTAGCAGTTTATTGTAAGGTATGAAGTGATTTGTCTGAAAGGTACCTCAAGACCTCTAAGCAAAAGCTCAGTTAATGGCATTCAAGGTATTTTCTGCTACTTTTTTCCAAATTTATTGGATGTAAATTCAAGACAGCAGAACATTAAACCAAAGTATCTCTAAAGTACTCTACCAGACATTCACATCCTATTGAACAAGCTTTCTTATACATATTAAGTCATTTACATATATTAAAAAAAATTGTAGTCAAATGGGAGAAAAAAGCAACCCAAAGGTATGAATTAGTGACAGTGGTGGTATGGTTCTCCTGATATTGAATTTCTCACTGAAAAATACAAAAATCAAGTGATTTTCTTCTGAAAGTCTCCATGTGACCTTGATTTTGACCTCTGCTGGTGGTAGTAGGCAGATACTCCATTTTAATTTTTGAAAGATGCCCTGTGACACTCAGTGTAGTACTAAAATGATCTCTCACTCTCCAAATGCTTGCCCTTACAGAGAAGTTCAGTAAACTAGCTGCATGAGAGCTGAGATACACACTTGCTGCCAAAGTGAAGTTCCTCATGGTCTGACCCAGTATCCTTTGGTTGAGAATCTTTATAAGAGAATAACAGATTATTTTTTTATTAAAAGAAACAACACTTAAAATAATTTTAAATCCTTTAAAAGTTGAAAATAAATGTATCAGAAGGGAGTTACCACTAGAACTCAGATATATTCACTTATATTTTTTTTCAAATTAACCATACTTAGAAGAGCAATAAATATGGATTTCTTGGCTTTCTGTAATAGCAGCAATTAGTTAGTTTAGTCATGTGGGGCAAAGGGTATCACTCTGTGGCTCAGCCTGTGTGACTTTTAATACATCATGTCACAAAAGCATTGACAGTACTTAGCACAGAGTTGCATAAGGTTTTATGAATTGTGTTAGTAAAGGTTCTAAGAAAACTACTGTTTTCTCTAGAAGATAGCATGATTTTAAATCTTTCCTGGTCCCTTTGATGAAACCATTTGACAAAATATTGAGATAGTTAACATACACATTGGTGAGTTTGGTACAGAATTAAATTTTGAGCAATGCTCAAAAGGAAGTTGAAGCTTTTGGATCTTTAGAAAATAGGATCTACACCACTATTTGAGAGAACTTGACAATATTGCTTTTACTCCTAAGTTCAGTTTTTTCAAGCTCTATCTCTAGTCTCCAAGTCACTACAAAGCTCTTACACCTGAAGGAAAGAAAATCTGTAAAAAACATAAAAAACCTGTATGTTGCTAAATTTGGTGGCTGAATATTTGATTGTATTTGAGAATGTAAGAAAATAGTAATTGGAAAACTTAAAACGCAGAAGTAATGCCTCTTTTTTAACTAAGAAGTTTTTGTTACAGAATATTAAAGTTAAAATATTTAGGGGGAGTTTTTGGGGTTTTTTGTTTGTTTGTTTGTTTTTCCTAATAACTCTGTTAATAGCTGGGGGAGAGAGGTGGGATGGGGAATAGGAGGCAGAAAATGAAATTGCATCCTCAGAAATTGCTTAAAGTTTCAGCACTATATCTGTAGCTATGTAGAAAAGGAAGTTTGCTTAAGAAAATCTCCATCTATATGTGTAGTAAACATAAAATACCCATGGACATGGGCATAGGACAAAAGTTCACTAGTAAAGAACACATAGAAAGGTTGCTTATTTTCTCCCTCCCTTCCTTTCAAACTTTTTAAACACTGAGATGCTGATAATTAACATAGGAATACTTCTTGTAAAGTATCAAATTTATCCTCATGGGTATACCTGAACCTCAGACTTCATGAGAAAAGATTCAGCTGAATTGTGTCCATAAAGACAGGATTTACTTTCAAAAACAGCATTGCAAAAAAAAAAACTTCTTTTATAGAGTAAAGAAAGGAAAAGGTTTAAGAAAACTACAGATCAAAAAGATAATTTTTACTTCCCTAAAGAAAATAGGATGTTTAAGCTGTAGGGTGCTGCAAATATCCAGAGCTTGATATATGACAAACTTCACAGCCACAACTTTGTCTGTATTCTGTGATTAGGTGAGAATGGAATTGTTAAGAGGTGAGATAACAGTTCTGTATCTGTCACACATTCATCTTGAAAGTACAGTAATATACTATGTTGCTATGATTTTTTTTCTACTAGTAACTCTAGACAGATATAGGCTCCTGAGTGTCTCTGTCTAAACAACCGTAAAATAGAATATATTAAAAGAGGAATTAGAGAAAACATAAAAACTTGATGAAGCATGGCTGTCACAAGTACGGGAGATGAATATTTTGAGTTGGTGTCTTTCACGTGCACACAGTTGACGGATATAAGGTGATGCATAGTATGTATGTTGTTTAATTGATGGGCATTATAAAAAGCATGGATTTAAGGATAGTCCAGGTTCTGGAATACTGTCTCACAAAAGAGATAAGTGTTGCACTGAGTGTGATTACCTTCTGTGAACTTTTTCCTCTGCATGAAGATGTAATAAAGTCACTTTCTGATGTGATGTAGAGGATTTGGTCCCTACTTCTGAAATTGGCAGCACTTCTTACATTCATTTTGATGGTCAGAAAAGTGTAAAAAGAGAAGGACTAGCTGTATTTTTATCCTTCATTGTCTTCTCTGTACTATGGTCTCTAAAGAGACTGCATTTAGGTACTTTAGATATAGAACAGCCCAAAAAGGTAAAGGGAGAGGGATGAAGCCTTATTTCCCCTCAAGCAATTAATTCAAGCTCCCAGTGGAAGAATGAGTACAGTTGCTACATTTTCAGGTTTGTTTTTTTTTTTTTTGCTGTCTTCCACAAAGGCCATTAGGCTCCACAGTCAGACTGTTTAGGTGAGATGTGTACTTGTATGACTTATTGCTAATTGAACATATTAGACCATAATCTTTATAGAAAAATGTCAAAAACCAAAATTCAGCATACAACCTTTTGAAAATTTTTTCTCCTCTCTACCTGACATACAGGAAAAATAAGCTGAAAGACTAAACAGAGATAACATTGTTTTCAAAATCTTTAATTTATTTACCAACATACCTAATGCATTGCTGGAAAAAAAAAAGAGAATAACAAACGTATTTGTCTCATCCGCTCATTTCCTCTTTTTTCTATTTCCTTTTTGGAAAAAAAACATAAACCAATATTTTAAACTTTAAAATTCTTCTGCATCATATCAATAATGCTTTCATATTAATTAACCTGTAAGAGCACAAACACATATTGACAGTTATCTTATTTTCCTATCTTGATAAGTGTAGGAATCTAATAATCTCACAGTGGACGATAGAACAAGTAAACTTATTTATCACATTGAAAAATTCAAATAAACCCAAAAGAATACTTCCAGTAGAATACAATTCAACTGTGACTATGCTGTGCGTATGCTAGGCAAAGCAAAATTTTTATCTAAGGGATTTAAAATTAAAGAGACTGACAAATAACTTTTATTTTATTTATAGTTTTGTCTCTGTGTAATCATTCATGAGTGCTACTCAAAATGTTACTGAGAAAGTTTTAGAAGACTGGAGGTATCAACATGTTTTCTATCAACATGCCTTAAAATTTCTCCTTGTAAAGGCTTGAATAATATATCTACATATTTATTTATGAAAGCATAGAATATAAAATATATACATTAACCATTCAATAGGTTGCATAATTGAAGTTTTAAAATAAGCTCCCAGGATTTCCAAGCCAACCATTCTCTCAGCAATGATATTTACTCCTCTCTGTGTACTCTTTTTGTTTTCCATTATTTCACATTTGAATGAGAAAAACATCTCTTATATTATCAATCATATGTACAAATCCAAAGCACAGCTGCATACCAGCCACTGTGAAGAAAATTAATTCTACCCCAGCCAAAACCAACACATCCAGGTATTTACACAGCAAAGAACTTTTGAGGAAAGAAGAAATTGAACAACAAAAAACCAATTACAATTGTGTCCAGCCATTTTATTTGGCATCAGGGAGAAAGAATAACAGACTGGCAGTTTGTTCTTAGAGTTCAGAGAATGCTGAAGAAATTCCTAAGGGCTGGAAAAGGGAAATATTGCATCCATCTTTAGCCAGAAAAGAGATTCCAAAGACCAACAGACCAATGACAAAACCTTCTTGAAGGACAAATGCAGGAACAACAATGTCAGGACCCTAAGGATACTACTGGGCTCTGAATGGCCAATATAGCCCCTGCCCAGGGGCTCATTTCAGCTCAGGCAGCTCACATAACAAGGTGCCTCTGCTTATTCCCTCCTCTGGCCGCGTCCCGAGTCCCACTTTGAAATCTGTTTGTCTTCTGCCTTCCTAAGTTTCTGACTCAACTTCTGTGTTGGATTCCAGACTCAAACCTTTACATTGCCTTATCTGACTGTAGACGAAACCAAGTTACTATCACCAACTCATAGTCAAGACAAAATGTTAGAGTGTAATTTTTAAACAGTGCAGCGTAATAAATTTTGTTATAAACTACCAGAATGTTAAACAGTTTTAGGAATACAGTAACCCAAAACTGCAACTACCAAACATGTTATAAATTATACAGAATATTTTGTCTTATATTTTCTATTATGTGATCTAAAACACTGCAGATATAGTTCATCAGACAGTTGATTATCTGGCAAATGAGCCTTTGGTGAGAGAGGCTACAGTACTTCTAGCACACTTACTTGCAGAAGGGAAATGTAAATGTACATGATTGATGAACTTGCTGATTATTTTTAAACCTATAACTCTGGAGATCTTGGAATGTTTCTTCTAAATTGTGTACTTTTCAATCATTCAAAATAGCTTTTAATAAAAGGTCTACCTTAGTACTTGCCGGAGTTCATGAAGTTTTATTTGTTGTGACACTGCCTTTTGACGAATTTGTGATTACTTATGCACTCCAACTCAGAGGATTACTGTCCTAGAGTACCATCGCGACTCCTGTGGGGTGGTTTTTCCTGTCCTATGTAATGGCCAGACCTTCTGTTAGAATCACTTAATTGTGTTAATATCACAGAAACACAGAAAGGTTTGGGTTGGAAGGGACATTTGAGATCATATAGTTCCAACCCCAAGGCCATGGAAAAGGCTGCCACCCACTAGATCGGATTGCTTAAGGCCCCATCCAACCTTGGATAGATATCGTGTTGCTTCTGTGCATATATGTTTTTTAATCGAAGAATGAATAAATGTGCTTTACCTAAGACTGCTTTATATCCTAGTGCAGCAAGAATATATGAAATTTACATAAATTATTCTACTTGTTTTTAGAGCAAGCTCCAATCTCATTTGCTAAGATAAATTAATAAAAGAAATTTCATTTTTATTCTAAAGTTTTTTGAGCCTTATGCAAAAGTCTGAACAAACTTATTTCCTGCAGTCTTCACTGGAATCACAGTATATGAATTCTGCAGGAGCTTAGAGGACCAGATACCTTATGAATTCTAAAGTGATTAACTTTGGAAGCTAGATTTTATTGTGACATTTCAATAGGCAAAATGTGTTGAATCTGAAACCATGTTCTAGTGTCATTCTTTAGCTGACTATTAATGGTAACATAAACTGCATTCAGTACAGGATTAAACATACTAAGACTGGTACTGGATAACAAAATATATCATGTATACAAGTTGGGGGCATGATATCATAGAATTGTGGAATCGTAGAATGGTTTCGTTTGGAAGGGACCATAAAAATCATCTAGTTACAATCCCCTGCTATGAGCCGGGACACTTCCCACTAGACCAGGTTGTTCAATGCTCCATCCAATCAGGCCTTGAACACTTCCAGGGATGGGACAACCTCACCTTCTCTAGGCAACTTGTTCAAGTGTCTCACCACCCTCACAAAAAAATAACTCTTTCCTTATGTCTAACCTAAATTTTCCTCTTTCAGGTTAAACTCATTAGTGTTTATCATATCACTAGAGGTCCTGACTAAGAGTCTCTCTGATTTCTTGCAGGCTCCCTTCAAGATACAGGAAGATTGCTATGATGTCTCCACACAACCTTCTCTTCTACAGGCTGAACAGCCGCAACTTGCTCAGCCTGTTTTCGTAAAGAAGGCACTCTAGTCCCCTTATCCACTTCATGGCACTCTTCTGGGTCAGCTCCAACAGTTCCCTGTCCTTCTTACATTGGGAACACCAGAACTGTACACAGCACTTCAGGTGGGATCTCATGGGAGCAGAGCAGTAGGACAGAATCACTTCCTCTGACCTGCTGGTCTTACATTTTTTGACACAGCTCAGGATTTGTTTTGCTTTCTGGGCACACACTGCAAGTTCACGTTGAGTTTTCCATCAACCATCACCTTCAAGTCCTTCTCAGCGGTGCTGCTCTCAATCACCTCTCTGCCTAGCTCGAAGATATTGGAAATCTGGAAATAATCTGGAAATAACATCTGAAAATGAAGAATGGAATGAAGCAAGTTGTCAACTTTCTATTCAGTTTAGTGAGACTAATGTACATGAAAACTCCATACAGTCTTGATACAATATTAAGATTAGAATCATGTGATACAATGAAGTACATTCTGTCATGGCTCATATATTTAAAATATGACATTTATAAGAAGAAAGTGGAAAATAAAATGAGAAAAATATGTTAGGTGATGAACTACATATCTTCGTAGACTCCTTAAGTAGTCAGAGACAGAAAAGAATTTTGAAAAGTCTTGTAAGAAGACTGATATTAAAGGCTAATTTTCAATGCACTTGTATAATTAATTGGAGGTTTTGCTTCCATTAGTAAAGAGTACATTTGTTATTTAAGGTCATCTCCCATTTGAAGAGGAAAGTACACACTGAGAACTTTGGCCCTCTTTGTGTCCTTTGTCTTTGAACCTGTAAGCAACTTAAACCAGCAAGATATTTCATTTTTCATTTGTGTAACAGTGTATTCTTAGCTTCACAGAGGATAATAAACAGGAATAATACATTAAAGTACATCCAGTGCTCTGTGTCTGTGCTGGTTTTGGCTGGGGTTGAAATAATTTTCTTCACAGTGGCTAGTTATGGGGGTGTGTTCTGGATTTATGCTGGAAAGACTGTCAATACTGCTTTAAAGTTAGAAATCCTGAATTAAAATATAAGGTATGAAAAGAATAGACTAAGAATGATAACATGATTTTTTATTACAAATTCTCCCACCATAACATTTGCAAGATGTTTTAAAAGGCTATAGTGACAAGTTTGGACATCCTAATTCTGATATTTAAATACATGTCTGAATTTAAACACAGGAACGTTTGTATTGATTCAAATGGTCCTACCTGTGAAACATCACCTTAGACATACATTAGACACATCTAACTGTAAATCAGCAAACTTGTTATCTTGTGTGCACTGGCAACACCCAAAAACTTACATTTTGAGGCACAGACAAATAAATTAAATACAATAGCTGTCAACCAAAGTAAGAATCTAGTCTGGGTCTGACAAAAATATTTTATTAAAATTAAAACGGAGAAATTACAGCATTTAACCCTTATTTTTCTTTCATTATTGACTAAACTGCAATTGAAATCACTAGTACCATATGCAGAGTACAGAAGTTAGACAGCAAAACACAGCTACAACAACAGGAAACTGAAAAAAATTATTTTCCTCAGCTTATTTTCCAGCAGGCTGGAAATCACAAGGGAAACAGACGAATGAGCACAATGAACACTAATTGCACAGGTGAAGCACAGAAAAGTCACTATTGCTATTTACTGGTGCCAAGATATTGTTGTGACCTGGAAAAAAGCCTATCAGACTCAAAATTTGGTAGTAGTCCTACCTTAATGATATAAAGTACATTAAAATGAGAAAAATAATAGAAAATGCACAGCTATGTTTGTGTTTTTAATGGTTTGAAATTAGATATTTAGTTCAGAAAAGTATCTTCATTCAAAAGAGCATATTAACAATGCTTTTTTTCCAAAATCTAGATATGAAGTGCTCCTGAGGACCCGTGTGATGCTAATAATATGTGAACATTAAAGAAATACAATCTTTTTGCCTTAATAAGTGCATTTTAAACTTAACCATTTAAATGACAATAATTTATGCATGTGTAATGTTCTGTTTACAAAGATCTTTCCAGATAATGGTGCCAATATCAAAACAGATAGAACACATCCAACAGAAGAATATGTGTCACAGGAACATCTCTCTCAGTAACAGTGATTTGTTCAGAGACAAAAATGATCACCAAACCAACCTTTGTTTTTTGTCACAAAGTTAATTTAGCACAATATATCAAGACCAGAAAATGGGCCTGTGCAGTGACATGTGATTGTCTACACTATTTAATTTCTAGGCCAGCACCAGTGATGACTTTAGACAGGGAACATCCTCCCAGATAATGCCTGAACTGAGTTTTAAATCATTAAAGGTTGGGGGAAATGTCCTATAAACAAAATTTGCTTGGTTTGAGGAAAAAAGCACCATGTGGTTCTGGATTGCACCATGTAATTCACCTGCAGGGTCAGACAGAAAACCTTAATCCTAATCCTCAAAGGTGACCCAATGAGAAAGGATTGTATTGAATTGTCAAGTACTAGGGGTACTCCAGAAAGCATGATAAATCAGCATTTTTATACTCTAGAAAGCTTGAAATAGCTTATTCTTTTTCAGCTTAGTTACCCAACTATGAAGAAAAAACAGAGCACCAGCCTTCTCTGTGATTCTGTACAGAGGATGCACACATTAAAGAATTTAGGCTGTCCCAGTTAGTTGTTGATAGTGTCCGCAGTACGAACCCAGGATAAAGTCTTCGGTGTCCCCATACTCTAATTCTTACTCATGCTGCAGACTACTGTAACAATTCAATTCTAATTACTTATGTCCTATGAGTGAGGGCTAGAAAATTATTTCATCATACAAGGAATGAGCAAACATTATTGTTAATTGAAGCATATACTACTCACTATTCTCCTACAAAGGTACCTATTATATTTTTTTCATACTTTACGATTTCCTTAATTCTGGGATTATGCTTTAACCTGCAGAAAAAGTGATATGGAGCACAACTAACCACTAGCAAGTCAGAAAAGAAGTCACTAATATTCTGCAGTTGGGTTTGGGTCAAACCACTGCAATTTCTTTTCTCTATGTATCATTAAGTGCTTTCCCTTACTTGGAAGAAAATAATTCTATGTGATGTGAGGATGATCAGAAAAACCTGAGATTTAGATCATAAATTTCTCATAACATCCTCTACAAATTTTCATACAAGCAGCAATTAAAAGTCTTAATAAGCACACTACCGTGAGATTTCATGAACTATTCCTTTAGTAGTCATTCAAGTTTAGCAATAAATTATTCCTCAAAATTGAAAACTAATCAATTTTACTGTTATACTTTTGTTTGATTATCTTTTTTCTTTGGAGTGCCAAAGTAATTATAGGTATAAAGGTTAATTTTATATGCCAAATTTTTTTTATCCATTTAAAAAGGTTGATAACATGCTTTCATCTCTTCCATACAACATACAGGAACAAATTTTCTGCGACTGTAATGAAAGCAAGATCAGATCTACATCATTTTCTCATGTATGACTTTCGTATTTTCTATTAGATCAGGTGACAAAAATCTTGTCTGAATACTCACAAAGGAACACACAGAGAAAACGAGTGGTGGGTGAAATCCATATAACACTCTGCCTCAACTCATCCTATACTCATCCCAGAGTATCAGACCATCAGACCATCAAAGGCCCATCAACACAATCCCAGAGGAGCAAAGAAGCCAGAGGCAGGTAAGAACACAAATTAAAGACTCTGAGGAATGGACAGTCTGTTCCTGCCCCTCCCAGAGCTGTGCCAGGAAACTCTTGGAGCTTTAAGGGTGAGTCCATTCAAGTGACTGGCTTTGAGTGGTGGGGTTGTACCAGAGAGCTCTCTTTGTGTGTGCATGACAGACTGTGCCAGAAAGTCTAGTTCTCGAGCTTGAGGTATTTTTTCTGTTTTCTCAAAATAACTCTGGATTGACCTGTATTTCATTACACTAATTTTAGGTTCTTAGTAATTTTTATTGTTGCTTGTGATTTAGGGATGTTAGAAAAATGCAAGGACAACCATATAGTTATGCATAGTAATTGCAAACTTTATAAGATTGTGTGGTAACTCAATGTGGTAGGAACAAGATTGTGACTGTAGTGCAGACATTTTACTTCAAAGTATGTGTGGAAGGTTTACTTTGGCTGTCTTGACAGCTAATCCAGCTGCTCCTCATGCCCCCTTCTCTAGAGGGGAAGATGCGAAGGTAAGATAAAAAAACCTACTGGGTCAAGAGAAAGACAAGGAAATAACTTGTCCACGACCATCATGGACAGAGACTTGACTGGGAAATTTTTTTTATTGCTCCTTAAGTATTTATAAGTAAGAATAGAATTCAAAAGAATTCAGCTATTCCGATGTACAGGGTAGCCCATGGCCTCTTCTCGCAGAGACTGACCCTAAAGTTCTCACGGCCCCAAACCTTGTCATGTAAACCAAAACCAGTGCATTGACTGGGGAATTAGTTCATTTCCCTATGCTTTCTGGGTAGAGGTAATCCCAGAAGGCAAAAACTGATCTGTTTATTCTAGAGTTGGGTGTACTGCCTATAAGCATCTCTGTTGAAGGGACTTTGACTTTTTTCTCTTGCCCATTGAGACTTCTACTCCATCTTTTCTCTGTCATTCATATCTGTTTTTGGAGATATAACTTGTCTGGATAGAGAAAACACTCACAAATCTGTTGAATATATGTCTTTCGACACTTACTCCTCTGTGAACTCAATGCCGCTTCTCCATACATAGAAGACAGGTATATAACTCTAAGAATGATTATTTTTGTTTCAATGGAAAAAAAAAATTATAATTTTCTGCATATACAGATAAAGTTGTTTCTTTCCCTAGAAACTTGCAACAAGTTTCGGCAAATAAGGAAAGACAACCTTATTTTATTTATTACCTGCTGAATATTTATCTAAATTTTCTGAGATGTTACAATTCTATCATGATCTGTTTTATATAGAGAGGAAGAGAAAACAGCCTCTTATAGAGGTACATAGAACTATTGAATCTGATATATCTTTCCTTTATATCTGTGAAAATAGTATCTATCTCAAGACCTGGCTAATTAAGCAGATTTTCACTTAAATGATATAATCCTCATTATTTACACACATTTCAAAAGAAGATGTCACTGAAATATGCATTGGGGGATTCACTGTCCTTCACAGGAAAAACATCTTCATCATGAACTTTCAAGATACTCATGATTTTCCATATTTATATCTGTAAATAATTAACTGAATAATTTTTCATCAGATTATATTTTGTAATTAATGTAAAAATTATTTAAATGCTTGTGTATAGTGACAAGAAAGCTGAAAGCCAACAACTTCAAATGACACTTTTTGGTTGCTGGAAGATCTTTTTAAATATAGATTCAAAATGCTAATAATGTCTTCATTAAGAAAATTGCTGTAGGTTAAACAAAATGGTAATAAAGTAAAGGCTTTTTTCTTTAATAGAAATATTTTTAAAAAATCTGTGCATGGTTAAGTCATCATTGCTATTAGGTACCTTCATTCTTGATTCCTCTCTTAACATAGAAAGTCTAGTAACTCCTGCTTTCTACCTGTTGCTTCTTTCAAGGGAGAAAGGAATAACTATGCAGGGCACAATTAATTAAACTAAATTGAGCAGAACTATTTATTTTACAAATACTGGTTTTATAAAATGACAATTAGTAAATGCTAAATAAGACAAAGAAAGTGATTTGAAATTACTAGGTGCAAAGAATTCTTATTTATAATCAAATGTAATGACAGCAGTAAACATTAATATCGTTAATTCAGCTTGGAGATAAAGAATAGAAACCAACTCCATATTAATTTACTATGGATTAGCAAGAGGAGTGTTGAGAATTCTTGAAAGGCATTTTCATGTGAAAATATGAATACAAATAAAAAAAATCAGATATTCAGTTGCAATTGTAGTTTCAGCTAACATTCCTATACAGACTAAAAACCATCTGAATAAATAATGTAAAATAATTCTTTGACCTTTTTTTGGAATTGATGAAGCTGAACTAATTTTTCTAGCCCTTTTTCAAAAACGTTTCTACAGCTAGCTAGCAAAAGTCAAAATCAGTGTAGGTGTGTGATGTATGTCTTGGGTGCACTGGAATGCAGTGTAAGAGTGTGATTTTCTGTTAACTGGGAATATCTCTTCCATGTCAAGACAGTAACAGTGTGATTGGTAATAATAATCTCATCATTGTTGGTATTGGTTAGCTGCTTATAATTGATGCTCTCACAACATCTAAAGGTTTCACCCTAGAATACGGCTGTACATCAAGACTCACATACATAAGAAAATGTCTAAGAAAGCTATACTGATCTGAAGGTCTGGAGTTTAAATATTTTTTTCAATCTACAGGAATAACTACACCCTCACTGATGTGTTAAAGTCCACTGGAAATTAACTTCAGCTCCAGAAATTGATAGATTATTATGGTCATGCCATGAAAAAACCCCAAACCATGGCTCTTTCTTAGGCTCTTGTGGTTTTCTATTCTTTGAGATAGAAAGGTAACCTTATTTTGAAGGTTTTGAGAGTCTCTTGACCATATTTTGGTTTTGTTGAGTAGGAGAAAAGGGGATTGCAATGTTGTGTATTTGTTCCCACAAACTGTAGGGAAATGCTGATAAATCCTGTCTTCTGAGAATCAGAATGGCTTGGATTGGAAGGGATCTTAATGATCACCTAGTTCCAACCCACTTGCAATGGACAGGGGTACTTTTCACTAGATTAGGTTGTTCAGTGCCCCATCCAATCTAGCCTTGAACACTCCAAGGGATAGGGCATTGAGAGCTTCTCTGGACAAGCTGTTATATTGCCTCACCAAACTCATTGTAGAAAATTTATTCCTAAAAGCTAATCTAAACCTATTCTGTTTCAGTTTGAAGCCATTCCCCTTGTCCTATCACTACACACCCTTGTAAGAACTCTCCCTGTTTCTTGTAGGCTCCCTTCAGGTACTGGAAAGCCATGATTAGGTCATCCCAAAGCCTTCTCTTCACCAGGCTTAAAAATCCCAATTCTCTTACAGAGGTGCTCCATCTCGCTAATCAGCTTGGTGGCCCTCATCTATACTTGCTCCAAAAGATCCACATATTTTCTGAGCTGAGGACCCCAGAGGTGGATGCAGCAGCGCAGGTGGAGTCTCACCAGAGCAGAACAGAGCAGAACAGAGGGGCAGGATCCCCTCCCTCACCCTGCTGGCGATGCTGCTTTGGATGCAGCTTGGCATACAATTGGCTTTCTGGGCTGCATGTACACCTTGCTGGCTCAGGTCCAGCCTCTCTGTCACCAACACCCCCAAATCCTTCCTATCAGGGCTTCTATTGATCTTTTCATCCTCCAACCTCTATTGATACCAGAGGACTTCCCCAACCCAGGTGTGGGACCTCTCTCTTGGTCATGACCTCATGACATTTCCATGGGTCCACTTCTCAAGTTTGTCCAGGTCCTTTTGGATGGCATCCCGTCCATCAGCTGTGTCAACCACACCACTCAGGGCTTGGTGTTATCTGCAGACTTGATTAGGATGTACTCACTCCCTTATTCTATGTCATTAATGAAGATATTAAACAGCACTGGTCCCAGTAAGGACCCCTGAGGGACACCGCTGATGTCGCTGACATCCATCAGGACTCTGAGCCATTGGTCACTACCCTCTGGATGTGACCCTTCAATTCCTTACCCACCTAACAGTCCACCCATTGAATCCATCTCTTTCCAATTTAGAGAGCAGGATATTGTGCAGCACTCAGAGAAGCTGAGGATACGCACATCTTGGAGTGTTGTGGATACCTACATCTTGGAGTGCTCGAGGCCAGGATGGATGTAGCTCTGAACCTGATCTAGTGGAAGGTGTCCCTGCCTGTGGCAGTTGAAGCTAGATGATTTTAAGGGTTTCTTAAACCATGTCAAAAGCCTTACGAAACTTCAGATAAATTTCTTTAGGCTGCTATTCAGAAACTTGATGAAGACAATATTCTAGTCAGAGGCTTGCAAAAGAGTGCATAAACCCAGATCCAAACTTTCTAAATTGAGATATAGACAGAATTTACATGCTTGTGTCCAGGAGAGCAATCTAGAAAACCATCATTGGAGGGACTCAAGACCCTAAAAATTTGCAGATCTGATTTGCCTAATAATCCCCCTGATTACGGAAGCTAGACATTATGTCTACGAAAACATACCATTTAGAAGCCATAGATTGGCATAAATGTTGTTATAGTACAGTTCTCCTGTATCATTGATAAATTGTACTCAAGGATACAAAACCAGGTCAAAACCATGGCATTCTTTAAAAAATTGTGCTGATAGACATGGCTTTTTTTCATTATAGTAGGCTAAGGATTAGTGAACTACTTAGGAGAGTGAAGATTCATAATGTTTCCCACTTTTGTGTCCCATTTTACCAAGCTTTCAAGAACTGGAAAGAAGATCGATCCAAGTTTCTTCAATTAAAATCAACAGGTTACATTTTGTGATGGTATCCTCCTATGTCTCTTAAGGGCATATGACCTTTATATAAAGTTTAAAAAAATTAAAATTTATTTCCCCATAAACACTTAATATATACAAATCTAAATATATACACTAGGGGTGATATGCCGTATTTTTAAGCAAGATAATACAAGCCAATTTATTTAGCTTTACATTCAGGTTGCAATAGAATAGATAAAAATATTCATTAGGTTTTAATCTAAAATTTGAATATGTAAAGAGAAAAATACTATTTGAATCATTTTAATAAAATCAATAATATACTGTTCTGAAAATTCTGTAGCTGGCAACAGATACTGGAGAAAATTATTATATATAGCTTCTAGTGGAAAAAATTAATAATTTTAGGTAGGCAGTGATACTGAAAAGGGCTGTACAAGTATGAGTAGTGAATACACTGCCTTGTTATCTGTAGAAAAGAAAAAAAAAAAAAGGAGTGAAATTTTATGAACTACCACAGACATTTCATTACAAATCAATAGTCACTCAGTGAAGAAACCAAAATAATATATCTGTTTCATCTGCAAGCCTCTTAATTTCATTTGGATTCTGTGGAATTCATTTCTAACCAAACCTTTTTTTCAATTTCTTCTTTGAATGCTTAATTCAAGGAGTGGATGATTTTCATGGATTAATAAGGTTTACCTGGTTTATAATTCTATCACTGTATCTGCTTGGGAACACAATATTTGCAATCTATAGAAGGAAGAAAGAGTTCAAGCTCCTGTCTTTTGTTACTTCCTTAACAATTCTCAGCTTCAAAATATTTTCCTGTTCAAAGATTTTTTAGGAAGTCTTTTTCTGTAAATAAAATGCAAACTTCCAGTGTATTTAAAATTTAATTTTCCGTAAGTGTCTGTCTCTCACCGGAGCCTTTATATGTATGTGTGGAATAAACTTCTATTCTATCTTACATTTATTTCTGCATGGATTCTTTTTTCCTTCTGAATATAATATTTTAAAAGTAATAGCAGAATTTCCCCCCCTTATTTCTTCTTTACAGAGGCTCATCTTCCCAATTAGTGAAGTCTGTGAAATTTCAGAATCTATTTTGAGAGTGTGAGTCTATGTTCTTCCAAGTCAGGCCTATTCACTCACAGCCTGAAATTTCAAAACCCATAAATACTGTACTATTGCTTGGTAGGTTTATAGCCACACTATTCCTGAGACACGGAGTAGGAGAATAAATCTAGAACTTGAATATATCTCTCCTCATGTAAATTTGGCACAAGCATCAGACAAAAAAAGGACAACATATATCTTAGTTTTAACACAGTGTTGCACCTTTGCATTCACTGCTGTTTCAACTACTTTACAAAGTTTAATACATAAGTCTAGCAGATTCAATTTAATTACCTAAAAGCTACATATCTTATCCAAACGATTTGTCTCTGCCTAGTCAGTAGAGATACAGAAGTTCCATTAGAGAAGGAGATTCACAGTACTTATCTGTGTATGAGAAAAGCAACATACAACACAAAATACTTTATTGCTATGAAAGTTACATTATGTTAGATATGCACTTTCTAGCAAGGTGTAAAATGTTTTATTCAGTCATGTTAATATAAATGTTTCATATCTTTTGAGATATCTTAAGGTATGCCAGCCATTTACATACGACTGGCAGATGCTGTGGTCTCAATGGCAATAATGGTCTGGTGGTAGCTGGAAATCAAATAGACTATCCTGTAGGATCTTAGATGGCATTACACATGTTCAGTCGAGTTATTTGAGCTAAACCTATGATAAGATAAATAAGATAGCAAGAAAGCATGAAAAATAGCATAGCAAGAGAAAAGGATATAAGAGAGGAAAAATTTTAAAGATAGAAATGGGATTATGCTACTTGTTTTGCAGCCGTACATTTAGACAGGACCTTCCCTGACCATTCAATAATGCTTTTTCTAATTCAATCCTCTGTTTACTTCATCAATTGCATTGTAATCATTTAACAACTTCTAAATTAATTCAGGGGTGATAAATAAGAGTTCATTAAAATGCAGACAAGAAGAAAATAACAAAAGCCAGAGATTCAAAAGGTTCTTTTAGGTTGTCTAGTTTATCTCTTTGCTAATGAAAAATTGTGTAATTTTTCCTCAAAACCTCACAGGTACTCCTACAAGGACACATGTTCATGTATAGTCACAGATATTTGACTATTTTGTACTTAATACTATGGTAGTACTTGCTCAAATTTAGTTTTGAATGCCCAAAGCAGGTGATTTTCAAGAGGTTTGTCTTTTTTGTCTTAGAAATTGTTTTTCTGACAGATTTATTATTTACCTTAATCTTCCTTTAAAAGGTTTTAGTCACTATTCCTAGCATTTTTACAATTTTTCATTACTGTTTGCAAATTTTTAATGCTTGTCATGATTAAAAACACTTTTCCATGGTTCAATTTTTCCATAGTAATGCACAGAATGTTGCACTACACTAATGCACTAATTGTAGCCTGCTAATGATGACTTTCTCTACACCTGTGAAAAGAGTAAAGGCTCTGTGCAGACCCAGCAGTGCAGAATCTCAGCCTCACCTGAACCTAATCTGGGTTTGTCTGGTTTAACTCCTGCACTGGGGCCTAGTGAGTGCTTCTTCCACAGATTTTCCTTGAGCTCTGGGGAGGTCACAGAGGATGCCAACAGTTTGGAGGCCACTGCCAATCTGTAGTTGGCAGCCCAGGAGAAGGAGACACTGTGATAAAGAAAGCAGAGCCAAGTAAGAAGAAATCACTTCCCAGAAATATCACATTCCCAAAATGAAGACCTTTGGACACGATTCATCATTACAATCACTTCCTTTCTTCTTAAAGAGGTGTTGATTTTGGGACTCAAAAACATACTGACAGTATAAGTATTAAAGAGAAGAAAAGGGGTACATGGTAGCAGGTTTCAAGGTTTTTTTTCTTTTTACTAATGTTAAAATTAATTGGTTAAATGGTTGGTGTCTTCATTTTCTGTAAAAGTAGTCTGTATGTCATGTTACAAAATTTCTATACTTGCTTTTTTCTTTTTAATATTCCTTGTGAACTATTCTTCTCTCTGGCATCAATTTTATTTCTGCAAATGCTAACTGCAAAATATCCTTTCCAACTGCATTTTTTCTTCCATGTTTTGTCTGTCATTTGGATTGCTAGCTTTTCTTGGCAGCAATTATGATTTACATAGCCAGTAAGACATATCCATAAACAGTAGGAAAAGTATTTTGTCTATCATTAAAAGAACAAATCGTTTGGTCTCGGAGAAATATCTGTTACAAAGAAGATATTACTTAACTTGAAGTACACTTTCAAAAACACACAATGAAGGTGTTTTATCTTCCTTTTGGTGTTTTTGTTTGTTTGTTTGCTTGTTTTCTTTGTTTTGTGTGTCTGTGTTTTCTCTGTTTATTCAATAATATTAACAGAAATAATTCAAATTTTCAAAATTACACAGGGTATAAAAAAAGCTCTACAACAGTAATGATGATAGTGATAACAAAACTTCTGTATAATTACTGCCCTATTACTGGGCAAACTTACAAAAACCATTGACATGGCATGCCATGATGGCTAACTTTATAGCTGTAGCATATTTATTTTTCCCGTCTCCATGAGAAAAAACTAAAAGCAATATAATGGTTGAGAGTTTAAAAAAAATTATTAATGTCACAACATTGTGATATCTTCTTTAGGTTAAAACACTTCTCTCTATGTCAATCATTTTCAGTAAGACAAGAAAGCACAGAGGATGAACCAATCCATTTTTATACACGATACATTAATACAGAAAACATTGTTTACTAGAAGTTTTCAAACTGAAAATATCTCTTTATTTCTTTGCCAGATTAGAAAAATTACAAGACTTGCTTTAGAGTATTTTCTAAATTGAGATTGCAAGACTTCTCAAAAGCAAGCAGTAAAATAGCTCTTCTGAAAGAAAAATTAACTGATCAACAAAAGAAATATCACTTTCTTGGGGAAAAAAATGTACCTAAAAATCTAAAATAGAATTTTATTTTTTTTAGCCCCAAAATAAAGTTTACAGAAAAGTAAATTGAAAACAAATCCATATTCAACTAACAGCTAAATAAGAAGGACCCCAAAACAAAAAATATTTTTCTTGAAAGATACTGTATCAAAACTTTATTGGAAATATACTTATGCTTGTTTTGTCATTGAATACTTCTGCCAGTGAAAAACTGGCAATACCCTGAGAAGCAGAACTTATCTTTTGCTTCTCATGCCTTTCTATCTTCAACAGGTTTAGAGAGCTGGAGTTGTTATGCCTCAAAAAGAGAAGGCTGCAGGGAAACCTTACCTTCCAATACCTAAAAGTGGCCTACAAGAAAGCTGGTAAGGGCTGTGCTAGGACAACAGGAAATGGCTTTAAATGGAGAGACAATAGGTTTACATTAGATATTAGGAAGAAATTCTTTACTGTGAGGCACCAGAACAGGTTTCTCAGAGAAGTTCTGGATGCCCCATCCCTGGGAGTGTTCAAGGCCAAGCTGGATGGAGCTGTGAACCGCCTTATCTAGCGGAAAGTGTCCCTGCTGGTGGCAGTGGGATTGGAGTCAGATGAGATTTAAGATCTCTTTCAACTCAAATCATTCTGTTATTCTATGACTTTGTGAGAGAGATGGTAAAAGAGAAAGGAGCAGAAATCAGGAATATAATCAGCACCATAGTTACTTTGTTAGTCTTACACAACCAGCTAGTATTTCTGAACGAACTATTCAGAACAGTGGATTTTACATCAGTCATTAAAATTGCAAATTTCTCAGTAATTTAACAATATCAGGATTTTTACCTGGATTTTTCAAACTACCAAATATTAAAATAAGTATTCACATTGAAATGTTGATGGGCAAAGGAGAGCTCAGTTCAGTCTGATTTGATAAGCAGGTAAGGATAGCTGAGATGCCCTGGGGTATCCCTCCTGGCTCTGAATTACCAGTCCAGAAGAGCACACATCTCTTTTCAACCTTGTGTCATCAGAATGAGTTAGAGACTGAGGGACAGAGAAAATGACAATAGGTATTTTTTAGGCAGCTGAATCATACCTAAGATCAAATATGTCATCTCAACAAGAAATGGTGTTTTTTTACTGTCTTGTAATATATCACTCAAAATGAGAATCTGGTTTTTTTTTATGTGAATATATAAAGTCAATCCAGCAGAGTAAAGGGTCTAGCTTTTCCCCAGCATTTGAATGCTTATAATAACACAATTTTAAAGCTGGATTCTGTCTTATTGTCATTGAATCTGTTATAACATTGATCTGTTATAATTACAGTTATAATTGACTTTCTGATTTTTTGAATGTGCCTCCATAGTCCAAACAAGTTGTTATTCCACTAATCATTAAATCTATATTTTTATGACCTAAGCAATAAGCCTGCCACATACCTTTTTTCTCTCATCCTTCCTACTATGTGTCAGAAGGTTACTCAGGGCAAAAGATATCCAGGACTTCAAAATGTCTTTTGTAAGATTTAGAAATAAATATAGTAACATTATACAGCTGTTTTCAAGTGTTATTCCACCTGCAGCTTTGCATGCAGAGGACATGCTAGAGCAGAGCTATGAGGAAAGGGATTGGGGCTGGAGCACTAATGCTTATCAAACCCTTGAGGAGGGAAATAATAGATCAGAAGAGAATGTTTAAAGCTGAAAGTTGAAACCAGTTTATTTGTCGTGAAACCACAAATGATTCCTTAGTAAATATTATGAAGAAAGGAAAGCCTGGCCAAAAAAAGCATTGCAAACAAAAATAATAAAAAAATAAGAAATCGCCCTTTTGACCAGGGAATGGTAGAAAACAGTCATGTTTTTATAAAAGATGTATGATAAAATTTCCTTCTACCCTTATAAAAGCCAAGTATTTCATAAATTTTAAGAAAAAAAAAAAGAGATTAATTCCTACCAATATAGTAAACATATATTTACGTGTGGTATTATAAATATATATAATATGCATGTCTTTAAAATCATTATACTACAATATAGTGGCTCTGATTTAGACATAAAACAAAAGTCCACTTAGGAATAAAAATGTCTGCATAGAGTACAAATAGAGTACCTGACTATCTTAAGAACCACATTCAGGCAATCAAGATGAAACATAAGATAGAATATGACTATTCATATTTATTCATAATTTTTAAAAAACTTTGATACAAAAATACCTGAAGGTGTTGCATAAAGGGCATAGCCAATTCTAAGCATGGAAAATCCAAACTTGCTGCAGTACAAATATTGCTTGCCATGAAACCTTGAGAGGTTTAACAATTTGTGCCAAGTGACGGGGTCAGTATCTGTCTCATATGTTGAACTTTAGCAAGTAGCCAGAGAAAACACTATGTGACTCTATAGCAGTAATAGCATGTTTGTAGAATTGTATTTCCTACTTCCACTTAACAAAGAGACACAAAATGAAACATTCTAAATGTGCTGTGATGTAAAGAAGAAATGTGCAATCATGTTTCTTCAAGGGATACAAAGTGAATATGCACAGACAATAGAAATATAAACTCTGCTTTGTGTATTAGGGCCATTTTTACAGCTGAGACATTCCTTCTGGGGGGAGGTGAGAGGGTGTGCTGGAATATTATTTTCATAATTTTCTTTTCCTTCTCTAGGCACTAATGTTAAAATTAATATATCAGCTACTTTGATAAACACGTGCTACAGTAAAACAGAGAAAATCAAAGATACGTTAGATATATACTTTCTAGACTTTGTTTACTAAAATAGTTAATCAAGTGAATCCAGGCAACTCTGATACAAGATAAAAAATATTCATTTATAACGTAATTTCCGTCATCTGAAAATCTAGATAAATAATGTTTTTTGTTTTTACCTTTAACTTCTTGTGACTTAATTGATTTGTAATATTTAATATTACTCTAATTTTATTAGGTTTTATGATTGTATATTTTAAATGCAGTTTTCTGCTACAAATATCTGTAAATCACATTGATGATAAACATTTTGTCATTATTTAATCAAAACTTCTCTTAAAAAAGAAATCATGTTTCCTCTGAGATCCCTTTTTTTTATTTAGAATTAATCTAATCCTGGGGATATTATTTCTTTTCACAATGGAAATATTTCTGGTCCAGTTTCATCTATGTAGATGTAAGTGTATGACTGAAGCAAAAAGGTATCTTTACATGCCTAAAAATTTCCGGGAACTGTGAGCCAATCCATGTGTTCAGAAGCAGAATTGTGAGCTCTTGAAAAATGTTTGATGCATTTCAATCTTGATGTATTTCTTTATAATCTTACCACTACCAAGTATACTTAAATAGCCAAAGCTTTAGTCATCAATGAGAAAATATGCAAGAAATATACATGTTCATTTTATCGGCATTCACTTGATGTAAAAGGAAATGGCCTTGTCACTATCCTCAAAATGTGCCAAAGCTTTTTGGCATCAAAGCAACACGTGCTGCTTTTATCAACATTGCCATATCTAAGTAAGCCTCCTGCTAGGAAAACAGTCACATATACATGAAGAAAGTAAGAGAGAGAAGAAGAGTAAAGGGCAGAGAGAACAAAGGAGAATGCAGTAGAGTGCTGTAGACCAAATAACAAAGTCTCCTATTTCCTGTGTCTTTGTAGTATGACTATTGGTGAAGAGTTGGATACCAAGTATTTGTAAAATTTGTTCAAGGAATGTCAAGCACAGAAGAACAACATGAATCAGTGATCACTCTCTGTAGAATCCCACTGAAAACCCTTTATGTCCATAGCTGAAGCTCCGTCTACTGCAGCACGCGGAAGATATGCATAGCGTAATACATTGAATGGAAGAATGCTTAACATGAACCAGTGTAAAGCAGGCAAAGCAGACTCTCAGAAAGTATTTCTCCTCTTTAACCTTTCTCTGATACCTGGTATAATATCACTGTATATATCAAATATATTTCAGGAATATGTGTTTCTGTTTTGTGCAACTGACCAAAAAGTAACTAAACGTATGCATATGTATTTCTAAGTTATGTCAATAGATTTGTTCTTCTCTGATGCAACATAATAAGCATTTTTATAGCTATCATCAATTTTAAAAATATATTTTAGACTTACTAGTTCATCAGACATAACTTGCAAGCATTGAATTATTTTAATTCTTACAACAGAAAAATCTTTTTTGTTATTTTTGAAAATATTAGTTATTGAAGCAAATGTTTATTTATTTATAATATTTAAAATTATAAAAAGCCTTTACCCCGTGTAATCAAAGTTCTAGTTTGAAGACCTGTATTTTCATCCTGTGCTGATTGAGCCTTCTGGATGAACTACAGTATTAAGAATATACATCATCTTCTGCCTTGCTGCAGTGATGTATTAAAACCAAAAGGCATTTTAGAGCTGCTTCCAAGAAACAAAGTGTCCAAGCCATTAGAGCTAGTTGCTAAAAATCATCTTGTAATTTCAGCTTTCCTGAAAGTTAGCAAGCACATACTTAGATATTTTAGTTTTGGGACAAACTGCTGTAATTTTTAAATAATCGCAGATTTTTTTTTTTCTGATATTTTACTATTGAAAATAGAGGTATTCATAATTTGTGACTTTCTTTCATTTAACTTCATACTTACTTTCTATCATAAAATATTTCCTAGAGAAAATTTCAGCCCTGACTTAGTTATTAGACAAGAATTTTACTCTTCTTTAAGTTATTATGTTCCATGTTAGGGAGCTAGTTGGACTAAACTAAATCTTCCTTCCTTTCTTTCTTTCTTTCTTTCTTTCTTTCTTTCTTTCTTTCTTTCTTTCTTTCTTTCTTTCTTTCTTTCT
>VZRN01000276.1:255062-279548 GCA_013397935.1 Dasyornis broadbenti
TCTCCTCTCCTCTCCTCTCCTCTCCTCTCCTCTCTTTTCTTCTCTCTTTTCTTCCTCCCTGTATGCTTGCAGCTGTTTATTGTAGATTGTATCTGGTTGAATACTTCCTCATAGTCTACAGCAGTAACTTGCCTTGTTCCTGTCTTTTATCTACAAAAAGAAAACTATAATTGGCATAAATGATAAAGATTTGGGTCAAAAAGAGGAACTTGTGGCATGGTAAAACTGTAAAGCAGCCTTAATTTCATCCCTGACTGTCTACAATTTTCAAAAATCCCCTGAAGTCATAACAGAAGGAAATGTTTGCAGAGTGAATGGAATAAGTACTGATTCGCTACAATTTCTAAAGGGAGGTGGAACTATCTATACACATGAAACTTGGGGGTGTGGCTAGGCATTGCTTGTATCATGGTCTGTCTTTGTAACAGGAAATGCTGAAGACTCTGTAGGAGAGAATTATTTTTAAAGCATTGAAATGCTTTCCAAGTGTACAAAATCTTGGTTTAATACTGTCATTGGTATTCACATAAAAAATTGTCATTCTAATGAATAAGCCTGCTTGTTAATAGACCAAATCCACTGCCAGACAAAGGCTTCATTGTTAGAAATGTTGATTGGGACACAATTGATTTTGAATGACAAACCTACATTGAATACCAATGTCTGTAAAGCCTTATTTCAGAGGCAATAAAAAACACCTTCATATTATTTGTTCTGAGAAATGGCATTAATTAAAACTAACATTCTGTAGTTACAAGCAGACATCTAAGCAAAAGAAAATTTATTTGGGACAAAATAAAATCCTTTCATGAGTTACTAATTTAGTCTTCAGGACTTACAGGTGTTGAAAGCAAAGGAATTAATGCCCTTCAGGTCCCATTGATTTCAGGCTCAGACTCAACATCTAAGTTTTTGTGTTTCACGTTTTGCAGTGTAGAAACAAAGTCCTCTGTCACTGAAATTGAATTAGTTTCTTATTTATTAATTATTGATGATTCCTGTTATTATTACTGTTATTGATATTGTTTTTACTATCTGCTAACAGGTTATGTGACACTTAAGAGAGTAGAAGAGTGGAGCCATGTTACAAAAAAGGCTCACTTTTTGACTAATGATCATATTATGCCTAATTTGGTTGGACTGGTTCAATCCCAGCACTGTCTTTCCTGATCACTAGAATGGAGATAGTTTGAAGATGCCACTTTTCATAGAAACCTAGTAGCTGAAACCCCCCAATGCTGGGCAATCATCACCATATGGAGGTTTGAGCCCACTGGTCCTCAGGGGTGTGTAAAAGTGCCTTGACAAAACTAAGAGCGAGAAAGGACACAACGCAGCTTTTCAAGCTGACTTGTTCCTCTGACCAAATCCATAAGATTTATGAGTCATGAAAGAGATGAAGAAAGTCTGACTCTGTAATTTGGTGTTCTTCTGGAAGAATGAAAACATACCCAGGTTCTATGGGATGTAAGAGAGGAAATGAATTCCATTGATAACAGACTTTAGGTAGAACTAGCAATACAAGTATTCAGGTAATACAGAGGAGGGGATTTTTCACAAAGCCATATCTTCTGTGGAAAATGACAGAATAAATTTTATTTCACTCTTTTATGAACTAAGAATAAACACAGTTTCTATGTCTTAACTGTCCTCTCAAAGTTATCTGAGTCATGTCTGAACTTTCAATATCTACTGGTGAGAATTTAGCATTGTTCACTTTTCCGTCTTCATATTCTCTAAGTTCGTTGTGGTAATTGGAGCTAAAGAGATATGTGCCAGCTGATTTTCTAGGCTAGGGGAAACAAAAGTACATCTGAAATGTTCTTATATTTAAATCAATTTCCTGCAATTTTTGTATTTGCCCTGTCTCCATACAAATTCTGAGTCTTGTCAGAGACATCTGTGAACTTTATCTATATTTTAAAAATACTATTGAAATATTAATCGTACATAACATCTATCTGCCTATTAATATATAGTTCATCAGAATTATAAAAGTTCTTTCTCAGAGCTGCTAGATCCTCATAACTCCAGTGATTTTTAGATTTGGAATGCACAAGCATTGTGAAAACAAGGAAAATTTATCACAGAACTGTAGCATTTAATTAAAACTAGGAGAAACCAGATAATTAAAGTACACTGTTAACATCAATATCACATTTAAGTGGTTGTTTGGAAACCTTTACAACCACTGTCTACTTAAGAAACAGCTTGTGAAGCATATGAGTTCAGATACTTTGCTTGGAAAAATTATGTCTTCAGCTGGCACATCAGAACCTGGTAGCAATATCTGCTAATACAATTAAAAATTTAATAGAAAATTGCATGGAAGTGAATGATCTGTAAAGAAATACAGTTTAAAAATTCAGGCAAAGTATTTAATATTAATTATATAACTTTTTTTTAAGGGAACATGTATAAAGCCTATTTGAAAGTTCTGAATCTGAGATACTAAACTTCATAGTCTCTAGAGGTAATGGTGTCACTGTTTTTAAAACCTAGTTGATTTAAACAGTATGAAAAATATGGCTTTCAATAGATAATTATNNNNTATATATATATATATATAAAAACAACAGAACAATTCAGTTGCTCAGATGTTACCAAGATATATATATATATATTCATGTGTGTGTCTGTGTGTGTGTGAAATATGTAAAGGAAGATGAACCTGCAGTGTATACACTTGCCTTTTTAAATATCATAAGATAACTTAGAAGTAATAAAAAATACCAAATTCGCCACTACCTACTTGAAAAAACAATAATGGATAATAATTGAGGGCCATATCAGGCTAGAAAACCTTCTCTTCCCATATTTATCCCAGGCCCGAAGAAGACAGCAAACTTCCCTAAGAAATGGTTCCAGTCTGCATGTTTGGCATTCTCTTCCCCTCAGCACAGTCTCCTATGAGAATGACCTGTCTTTTTCCTTTATTGAGGTGGTTTTTTTGCAGAGTGAAGGTCAGTCTTGGTGATGACTCTGAGCAGGATAAACCATAGTATTCATCACTGTTTGGTTCCGCTGGCAGAACCTGGTGCTCACTATTATGTGTGATAACTCACAGACAATGACAATAGACTTCCACTACTGTGGCTTGTTGATGTGTTTTGTTAATGAACGATTTGTTGTATTTGCAGCAAGTGTAATTGCAGTATATGTTTTAAGATGTTTTTCAGTGTAAGGGAAAATTTACATCCATTAGCTGGTAGTTATGGAATTAGTTTGATTTAGTATTTAACATATTTTAGATGAGTTCAAGTATCGCATGCTGAATTGCATTAGGGATAAGTCTGGTCTGTTATTTGAACCATATCACCTCACAGGAACCTCAGCAGCTGTGTAAACTGAATTACATGACACAGTCTGGGAATTAAGGCAGAGTAATTACCTTGAACACTGGTAGTAGGCATCCCAAAATACAGATTAATGTTGTCATTTTCCACTTTGTCTCCAAAAATGTTTACCAGTATCATCAGTTGTAAGTAATTAAATCTGCTAATCTATGAAGGATGTTTTGAAAGCAATCTAAATTACAAAAAAAAAAAGTGGGTTTAATATGTAAATTGTTTACTTTTAGTTTCACATCTAGCTGTGTTTTAATGAAACCCTTCTACTTGAGGGAGAATATTAGATGGAGAATACTTTCCAGTGCAACTGACTAACTGTGTCATTATGGAAAAGAGCTTGAACGACCACATATCCACCGTGTTCTGGTTAGTCTCTGAACATCCAACGCTTTCTACTGCTCATTACTGTTTTTTTAAACAGCAGAAAAATGAACAGTCAATCAGACATGAAGGAAATTCACAAAAAAGTAAAAGAGAGAGGCAGATTTTTTCTTTCTTTCTTCTTTCTGTCTGAATTTCTGGTACAGAAAGATTTTGCCATCAATGTCAAGCCTCTAAAACATTGTGTTCTCTCTGTGGCAGAGATGTGAAGGTGTTATGTAAAACTTTAATGCTCTGATGCACAGTCTTTTAATTTTGAAATATAGGGCACCAGATTAAAGAATTTTGTCATGAGGAAATTCCTGCCTCTTGAAGGTTAGATGTAATTCAAAACAAGCAAAGGAATAATACACCATTTCTCCCCGGTGATTTTAGTAACAGCAAAGTACCCTCAGACTGTGTTCAGCATGATTCTTGGAAAGTCTTTCATATGCAGACAGTTCTGTGAATATTTACATATGGGAGGGAACCAAATGCCATATTCCACCTCCTCCATAACATGGTCAAAACAGGATGTTTAGCATAAAAAACCCTAGAACTTCAGCATAAAAAAAAATGCTGGACGTCAGATCAACAATATTTTTCAATAGAAAATTAGAACATTTACTGTTCTAATTTACAAGTTCATTAAAACCATGCTTCAAAATGAAAAGTGAGTATTGAAGAAAATAAGTGTCTTTAATGAATAACCACTGAACTTTTCACTGAGACAGCCTGTTGGATATCTGTGACACAGCATGCAGGCTTTTGGGTCCTACCCTCTCCAATCCTTGCCATCTCTTCTCTTCCCTATATTTAATGTTATTAGTTACTAATTAAAAAAATGTTTACAATAACAATATAAACATTTGAAAGATTATGACACGGCATTATGTACTGTACATATTTTAATCCTTTTCTTCAATTACCATAATAATGCTGGTGAACTGTTATGCAAAGACATGCAAATGTGGAATCTCTCATGTATATTTGATCTACAATCTCATGTCTTCCCAACCCTTTTACTAGCTCCTTTCAGTAATTTTCTCATGATTATCCTTCCATTTCTTAGTGTCACAGTCAGTAGTTACTTGCTTCCTAGCAGTTAGCTTTTGCACTTTGAAAACTGCGCTTTCACCATAGAAATTCCCATAGAAATCCCCATAGAGCTTTCACCATAGAAAGTTTTGTCTTTAAAATACCAAAACAATTCAAATTCAGACTTTGAGTTTCTCAAAATAAATCTCTGGATTACTAACTGGCCAAAACAACTGTATTTGGTTTACACGGCAATGTAAGAAAAAGGTTTCAGGTGTGGCCTCTGTGAGAAAAGATGAGGAGTTCTCCCCAGGCTGAAGAGAGTCAGTTTCAGCTGACTCCAAAATGAGCCCACTGATGCCTAAAACTGGGTCCATAAGTGATGCTGGCAATGCCCCTGTGATAATATATTTAAGAAAGGATAAAAATACTGTGCAGCAGCTGGGAGAAAGGCATAACAAATACATGTGAGAAACCACCACGCAGACATCAACAGTAAGAAAGAAGGTGGTGGAGGACATGCTCCAGTTGCTGGAGCAGAAATTCCCCTGCAGCCTGTGGACAAGATCATGCTGAAACCAGGGAAGAGTGTGAGGAGAAAGGAGTAGCAGGAAGGCATTGCTGTGGACAGATCATAACTCTCATTTCCCCACCTCCCTAAACTGCTTCTTGGTGGTGGGGGAGGTAGAAGAGTCAGAAATAAATCACTTAAGTTGAGCCTGGGATGAAAGGAAGTTCAGGGAGAGCATGTTTTCAGTATTGACTGGTTTTCGCCATCCTGCTTTATCTTTATTTGGCAAGAAATTATATTAAGGTTTCCCATTCTGAGTTCATCTCAGCCATGATGATAATTACTGAGTAAACTCTATGTCTCTATCTCAACCCATGAACTTTTCCATCTTACTATTTTATCCTGTCCCATCCTGTCATACATCTCGCTGGCAGGGAGTGAGCAGATATTGTGTGATGCTTAACTGCTTACCTATTGAGGGGGAGTGAGGGAGAGCAGCTTGGTGGGTGTTTGTCAGCCAGACAAGGATAAACCATCACAAGAACCTATCAGAATAAAGGTCAGATGTTGCTTTCTGTTTATACTTTTAAATATTATCTAGTAACTCAGACCATGATAAAAGCCGTGGGTGAATCCAGAAATTGAAAACAGACTGCAGACTCAAAATGCCACTCTGAAGTCACAGTTATTTGATAACTGACATTTTCCTGTAAGTCACCCGTTTCTTTGAATCAAGAAAATATTTATTTGTGGAATTCTATATTTTATCAAATTATGTTGAACATATTTTCTTGTTATGTGGTTGTCAAGTGTTTTGTTTTACGTTTTTTGAAGGCACATAGTACAGTAATGAAAGAAATCATTTATAAAATTTGGCTGTGAAAACATCTCAGAATGCAGTTCCATTTCTAAGAATAGCCTTGCATTTCCCATGCATTCCCAAATCATTCCATGCTAATATGGTGTTTAACCTTGCAGAAGCTTAGAAACAAAACCAAAACTAAATAACAAAAAACAAAAAACAAAAAACAAAAAACAAAAACAAAAAAATCAAATACTGAAAAATCCATTGATACAAGAAAGAGAGATGCAGTTTCAGTCAGATGATGACTGGCACAATCTGTGTTTAAAATTTACATCTGAATTATGATGTATATTCCAAAGATCAATGTTACACTTTGACTTCTGGATGATACAACTTTTCTATTTGCTAATAATTATGCAACTGCAATTCTACCTCTTAGCTTTAAATTCCCATTTTCATTATTACAGCAAATACCACCATACATCAAGACCCAGAATTCTGAACATCACTGAAAACAGTAAATATTTCATCAAAGATTAGGCAAAACACGTGGTTTTGTCTTGTTTAAATATTTATTTTTTGAAACTAATGCAAATAGAGCAAATATATATGAAAGTTTATTGCTTTCATTTTTAAAAAAATGTCTAGGTATAAAGTAGTATAAAGTTTAGTGACGAGTAGGAATCATTTACTGCAACAGGAAAAAGTGATTTTGACCTGAAATTTGTACTTGGTAGGAGAAGTGAAAACAAAAATAATTTTTTGGCAAACAAGTACATTTGAAACATAAACCATGAAATACATTGCACTGACACTATAATTTCCCTATAATTTCACATCAACAGAACAATCTCATCTCTCATCTCTAAGGAGCACAGATTTAAGATAATTCCACATTGGGAAATTGCCGAGAAATAAAATATAAATATCTCAGAATAAGGCAAGTAATTTCAGAAACATCTTTCCCAGAAATACTTGATAGTGATTCTTGTTTTGTCAGATTACTCATATATACTTTCAAGACTGAGAAAAAAATGCACCTGCTTTAATTGTATGATTTTTTTTCTTTATATTCCAGGTATCTGCATATATAATGTTGCTCAATTTAGCTGTTCTTATATTAAAAAGAACATATACGCTACTTCGGAAGTGAGTCTCTAGCCCCTTTCAACCTCTTCTAATTTTTCTCATAATTGTATAAGCATACTGACATGATTAATTCATAGTTACAGTGACAATTGGCATCTAGTGGTATTCCCTATTTAGGGAACAACCTTACAGTCATCCAAGCCCTGGCATCTTTCACCACTTATTAGATAGCTTTATATTACTTTGTGTACTTTTCTCTATCTGTTATGTAAGTTTATCTTCATTGAGAAACATTGTTTGAAATAAGTTATTGTAAAGAATACCTTTAGGCTTTTCTGAATATTTCTTAAGAAACTGATAATATCAAGAATAAATTAATTTCTCTGCTAGAGAAAATAATTGCTTTGTGTATAGGTGATTAATTATTTGATATGTTTTAGTATTAACAAAACTGCATTCTAGTTAAGTTACTGCTAAAACTGGAAAGTCTACTGGTGTTTAAAATTGTTGAATCAGTGCTACATGATGCATAAATATCTGGAGATGTAAAATTCTGTGCAAAAATCACATGACCATTAACTCACTGAATGCTCTTTCTCTTCTCAGAGCCTGCAGTGTGGTGGGCTGAAGCTTGACATTGCCAGCAGATCTGAGGCAGTTAAGGACATTTTTTAACACGAGAAACTGCTAAAGAAAATGGTTAACTTCAGCACCAGGCTTCAGCTGATATCAAAAGGAAATACAGTGCGATTCTAAACTACTGAAAAATTACTTTGTTCTGACAGAGGTGAACAATAATAAGATCCAGACTCAGCAGTAAAATTTTAAGAAGTAATTTTAATTGTTTCAGTTTTTTTATAATATTTTTTCAATTATATTTATACTGACCCTGCCACTGAGAAATTATCTCATTTAATATTACATCAACTGGATACTAAGCCTTTAAAGAAGAAGCATTGAGAATACAAGAAAAGGAGGAACGACTGCAGTGTTTTATTATTGTTCTGTCTTATAGTTGCTTTCATTGCCACTCTTAGAGCTCTTTTTTACTAAGATGAATCCTGATCCCGCAACATCTCTCTTACAAGTCAAATCTTCACACCTGGGCTGCAAAAGAAGTGTGTCCAAGGAGGTGATTCTGTCCTTTTACTGTGCTTTTGGGATACCTCACCTGGAGCACTGCAACAAGCCCTGGGATCCTCAGCATGGGGAAGACATAGAACTGTTGTAGTGGGTCCAGAGGAATGGAATACCCCTTCTATGAGGAAAGGCTAAGATGGTTTGGCTTGTTCAGCCTGAGGAAGAGAAGGCTCCATGAAGAATTTATTGTAGCCTTTCAACATTTAAAGGAGGCTTCTAAGAAAGATAGGGACAGACTTTTTGCAAGGGCCCATTGTGACAGAAGAGAATATTCTTAAACTAAAAGAGGGTAGATATACACTAGATATACAGAATTTTTTCACAGTGAGGGTGGTGAAACTCTGGAATAGGTTGAACGAAGAGGTTGTAGATGCCTCATCCTGGGTAAAATTCAAGGCCAGGTCTGATGCAGCTCTAAGTAACCCTATTGAGTTGAAAATATCCCTGTTCATTTCAGTGGTGGTTGAACTAGATAATCTTTGAAGTTCCTTTTCAATCCAAATTACTCTATTACTATAATTCTATGTCTTACTATGACTGACTACTGGACAATATTAACTCTGACACTGTTTAAAATTGCTCTGTATCGGTTCCTCCTTATCATGGTTTAACCCCAGCCAGCAACTAAGCACCACACAGACACTTGTTCATTTCCCCCTTTTGATGCCCAGAAGGACAGAGAGAAGAATAAAAAATAGATAGAATCTTGTGTTGATATAAGAATGGGTTAATAGTTGATTTTTTGCTTGTATTATTTAGATGATTAGGACTACTTGATTGTGAAAACTAATCAGATAAATTCTTAAAAATAAATTATTGACCTCACAAGTATATGTTCCTTTTTCATAATCTATATATCTAAATCCCAAAAATACTATCGGTACAAGATGCTTCCAAAAATCTTGTATTTATAACTTATTATCTCTATGAAAGAAGTCAAGTGTTTATTTTCTCTTGTTTTGCAGGTAAAAATATGATGTACGAAAGTTATATCAAGTAGGTGCTGTGAGAGAAGTCTCAGGCACTCTGTACTGTTCCAGTATTGGATATTGTAAACATTGCCTTTGAATTGTATAGGTGCAGTTAGCTTATCTAAGAAATTTCTTGAATAAGCTTTTCAAGGTCTAGATATGTCTTAAAACTTGCACTGTATACCGCTTTTAGAAATACATGTCCTAAATTTTATGAAGAATATCTCTTCAGCCCTCAGAAATTGTCAAGACAGCAAAAAGGTTATTAAGTATAATCTCCCTTGTTTAGGTTTTCTGTGATGTCCTGAGTAGTGGAGTTACACAGCAAAATTTTGCAATATCATTATACAGAATAATAATATCTTGTGTACAATTGACTTGTTCTTTTAGAATAACTGTCTGCATTTGAAACATGCAGCCTCATCTTCTCATCTGGCTGATTAGGCATCAGTCAATGAAACTGAAAGGCAAACTTTTTCTATATATTTGACATATTTTGGACCTTATGTAGAGAAAAAGAAATTTTTTAAAATTAATTCCTGTGACTCTAAAACTGTTACATTTCTTTATCCTTTAAAACTATCACAATGGTTGGTTGTTTGGGGACATGGAGAGCAGACAAGGCTGTGGATGATGGTGTGTGAGCTAACAAAAAAACCCCGAAGTCCTAGATCTGAGTTCATCACCATGTTTTGCTGTACACAACACTGATGAAGAACAAGTTATGTTTTAAATGCACTGGCAATTTACAATCAAACTACATTAGGACCTTCATTAGTGAAACAACAGGCTATAAATAATTACTTCAGTCGTTGCTCTCTGCTTTGTTTCTTCATATTTCTGTTCAGTGCTACCTTAGTTGTGGAGTACAGTGCTTTGGGAGACAACATTGCAACTTAAATACTAAAATTAAGAACTATACACTTCTGTCTGGAAAAAAATACTGGGGAGGTATTTTTAATTAATTGTTATTAATATTTTAATAGAAATAAGTATGAAGATCCTGATTACTGTTTTGACTTGAGATACAGAATTAAAGGGTAAGAAATTTCTAGAATGGTTTTGTTATTAGATGAAAATTACATTCTCTTTTTATGTGTTCATCTCAATAATGAGGAATAGGAGCAACAAATTACATCTACTTTAGGTCTACAAAATATTTGATTTGTTTTGTACTGTCCTGATGAAATCACACCCAGATAGTGTGCTGTAATATCTGACACATATAAAGAGAAGGTGTGTTTTTAGCATACATTAGAGGGTGAAGCAGTCCCAGCAATCTCCAGACTTCATGGTGGAATTATATTCGGGTAAATTAACAGCTGAAACCAAAACATGAATAGAATTTACTGCTATCATTTTGACAAGGAAGAATATTCCCTTTGATACCAATTTCTGAAAAAACTGCAGTCAGGAAAGTTCCTGCTGCTGGTAGTAAGATTCTGCCTTGTCACGAGTGTATATCTGCAATGAGTCATTGATGGATGGAGCTTTTACTTATGGCAAGTGGAAAATGTGTTATGGATAATTCTCATTCTACTTTTTTTTATTGCAAAACTACATCACTGCTTGCACATAAAAATGTTCTCCTCTTAATCACTCTGTTTGAGAGCCCTTGAAATATAACGGTGATGATTCCTAGCTAGCAAGCTAGATAGATGTTAATGCAAAATAAGTCATTACAATTTAGGTATGACCTACTGCCTAACACATTCAAATAATTTGGAAGAGTGATATAAGCATGGTATACAAATCATATTATGTCTCTAACCAGTTTGAAATAGTGCACTCTATTTTCTTAATCATATTAAGGCAAAACCTGGTCTGGCAATCCATCTCACTGACCTTTCTCTTCTTTTGTGGATCAGGCACATGTATTCTTTTAGCTTGCACAATTAAGTGTATAATCACACACACACACTTCACCTCTTCAGCAGTGAATATCGACCATTAAAAAAAGGTGAAATTACTCATTGAACTCCGTTAGACAAAAGTTATGGATTAATACCATCACATCATATTTTATGCTTCCAGAAATTAGATTGAATTCTGTATCCAACCATCAGAAGATCTGTGATAATGCAGGACCACCACACTACATTGTCCTGTTCCTATCACAGCTGGAAAATGTATTGACTTGATCTAAAAAGTCACACCGTTGGCAATCTGGTAAAATATACACAGTGATATCAATACAAACCAGCGGGATCAGAACAGTATAGTGATTTTGAACCATATATTTCTATGTAAATTGCATTTCTTGCTGTGTAACAGCCTCTACATATCTATTAATTAAAGAAAAAAATGGAAAATGAGAGAAAATATGTTTTCTCACTGCATTTTTTAAAAATAACAAGTTCTATTTGACTTTTCATGTCTCTCTTAATGTGATAGGGAAGACAAGATAATTTACAGTGTCATTGTTGACTACTTTTAAAAATTACACTTAAAAGTACACTTACACTTTAAAAAGTACACTTCCTCAGTGCTCTTTACATGACCATCTTATGACTTCCTTTTACTGATAGCCACACACTTATTGATCAATAAAAGTTTCCAAAAATAATTGTTAAACACCTGATTCAAGGAAAGTGTCAGACATTTATACTGATAGAAACTTCTCTTCACAAAAGAATATGTGGACAAGACCAAAAGCTTAGGTTCAACTGGAACCTTATTAATAACATATTTTCTGTTACTTACCTTGCAAGTGGAAAAAAAAAAAAGTACAAAACATTGTAGAATTTCTTTAAAAAATATTTATATTTGATTTTATCATGCAGGGAATATGATCGAAGCATGAGCAATTTAAAAATTTAACTTGCTCAGGAGTTCATACCACTTTGATGCATTGACCATATAAATATTCATAAAATCAATCATTTCTTAGTGTGTCGAGAAATTACCTTTGAATCGATTATGCCTAGTTATCTGTTGTGTTTGTGACAACATGAAAATGGGCACAATCTTCTTGCATTGATTTTCTGTCCAATAAATAATTACTATTCATTATTTATTGATTGTAAAGTTCCGTAATCATTTCACTTCCTTCCTCTTTAAGCTATCAATGTCAGTTCTAAATCTAGAACAATCTACTTTATCAAATTTTAAAGTTAGTTATGCGCACAAAAGAAATTATATTCCACAGAGCTGTTTAAATTCATGTGAGAATACAAGATTTGCATCCCTCAACTTATTTACGCCATTTAAGAACTCTGCACTGAGGAGGACAACGCAATAATAATCCAAGAGAAGCTGTCCACAGTTTACCTTACAATAACTAAAGCAATGCAATTCATAAAGTCTTTTTTCTTCTTTTTTTTCCAGATGCTGGTGACAGGATCATTTTGTCACAAATATCTGAGCCAGATGCCTGATGCAAATGACACATATCATTGCTATACATCAATTTTCACGACAATAATGGGCAAATTTTGATTAAATAGAAACAATATTTTTAAAGCTTTGTCCCCTCCCTCAGTTAACGAAAAATAATTTTGCACTTGTGAAAAGCAAATTTTTCAAAATGAGTACATCATTTACCTATTTGGAAATAAAAATAATTTTAACGCTATTGCATTTACCGTGAATTTCTTTAAACAACCCTTGCTCCGCAAGTACTGGTTAGAAGTATGCACTGTACTAAAAAGAGAACTTTCCTATAGGAGGATTCTGAGCCTACAGTATTTTTGTGGTTTTTGGGTGCTACTCTGGATCACACTTCTCCAAGTTGTCAAAGCTCAATGAAGCTGTAATGTTGTCATTTATCAACACCATAACGTATTTAATACATTCCTTGCCTTTGCTACTTTAATTCTGAACTCAGAACACGAATGAAAGGTAAATGAACAGAAAAGCAATCAGAACTACTCAGTGAACAGATATGTTTTTTATCTTCAAAGTAATTTTCTGATTTTGTGGTTTTGCCACACATATTAAAAAAAGTCTGATTAAACTCAAAGAAAAAGAAGCACATGAATTAAAGCTGTTCACAGGAATTTGCTTTGAGTAATCACCCTACAGTTCAGTAACAATAAGTAATTCCCATAGCAACCTCTACTGCCATATGTCACCAAAACCTACTCTTGTACCCTCAGGAAAAAATCTTACCAGACTGAAAAACAATGTTTAAAAATAACAGTTTTGTAATTCTAAATTTTATCCTAGGGACAGTATAGAAAAAGAAATGACCTTGCAAAGGAAAAGAGATATTTTCATACTTACATATTTCATAACATTCCCCATAGACTTTGGTTATGAGAATAATCTTAACATAGATTCCTGCATTTTTATATTACACCTCTTCAAACGATGATGGATTATGACAGTCATGGCAAAAAGCACAACACTTACTATAATCTGAAGGAATGTATGCTGAAATGTTAAATCTGCCCTAGCCATGGGCTAAACAACAACATCTATTTTAAGAAAAATTCCCCAATGGGAAAGTAATGAAAAAAAATGAGCTTTACATAATACATGATAATATGAAACAGCCCTGTTTGTTCAAGGGTGTCTGCATCCTTGGTATGTACTCACGACAGAGCAGATGCAATATCCCATCAAGTATTCTTGACAGAACTGTCATGTCCAAAAGCAAATATTAAGATGACAATCATGTGCCATCATCATAGAATCATATAATTTGAGTTGCAAGGGACTGCAGAAGGGTGATAGCCAAACATCCAGCTAGAAGCAAGGTCAGCTCTGACATCAAGTCATGTAAAGGGGTCTCTAAATAGTGTAAGACTAGACTAGTACTTTATGCAGAACTGTGTCTTGTCATACACTCAAGATTAAGCCAGAGAAAACTAGCCAAGAGCCATCCACATCTTGAAATCCTGCTGCCAAAACAAACCACAGGGAGTCAGAGGCATCCAGTACAAAGCAAAGTAGAGCCAAATTAAAGCAACTGACAGTGTCCTAGTTTTCCTATTGTTTTTATTACCATTTTAAGAACATATGCAAATAAATTATTTGTGATCACAGGAAGTCTGCTGAACACCTTACACTCAATGTTATACAAATAGACACACATACACATGTATGTACCTGTGTGCACATATGATTTTTCCTCCCATGTAACTCTTAAAATAATTGATTTCCATTCTGGGACAACCTAACCATTGTCTAGGTTGCTCTGTACTTGATAATATGTGGGACAATTGGGAACGTGATGTCTTAAATAAGGTCTTTCCAACCAGCTTAGGGGAGCAGACAGTAAGAAGATCGGAGAAGGGGTAATGCTTTTTCAAATCTTACTTCACCTTTTTCATCATAAGACACACTGCACAGTTGCAAGAGGCAGTGTCAAACAGCAGTCATATCCCTAAAAGGGGCTATGAACCAACAAGGACCCTAAAACACCTCTCAACTCTGTTTGGGAACTCTCCATGAGAAGACTCTGCATGCCCCATGGTGTTACACCACACATGAAGAATTCCCTCTCTGGGCAGGGATCTAGGCATCCCTATGCCAACTTGAATGTATGTAAAGTGATAAACAGAATGAGACTGCAATACTTTGATCACAGACATCAAAATTACATTTAAGTCAATAAGTCAACAATCAAGTTTCATTGCTGAATCACCTGCTGAATTGCAGGTGGTATCATCTTTCCTCTTGACTATTTACTCCTACCCTTTTCTTCTCTTTCTTTTTTCCCCTTATATTTATAATTTTATGGTTTTGTAGTAAAGAACAAACAGCTGCATAACTCCTTTATGCTTTAATTAAATTATTTAAAAATAACGTTGTATCATATATATGCACCAATGTAATTTCACTCTGATTCCAAGGAATCCCAAGAGATTTATCAACAGGAACCTCATTTACCCTGCCTCAAAGAGGGGTCATAACATATCCATGTGTAGCAAATCATGTAATTCATAACCTAGGCATTCTGAAGGCTCTTGCACAGGGTAGTATAAAGTTATACGTCTTTACCATTTCTTACTTTTGAGAACTTAAGCAAGATAAATCTGTATGAAAGAGTAAAAGACAAATAGTACCAAAGCATAAAAAATAATTGTCATGATTTGAATGACAGGTGTCTGCTAAGGAAGGTGGGAACCTGCTAAGGAAGATATGACCCTGCTACCCTCCGAATTGTTATAGCTTTGAAATCAAGGGCTCTCAGGCAAAGATATGGGAAAAGGGATAACAATTCTTTGCTAGTATCTATAACAAGGAAAACAAGCAACAACAACGGTAGCAATAACAAACAAACCAGAAACCCAGTGGCAGCTTTCTCTGGGCTGCCGGGCACCTCCCCTTTGGTGCAGTTCCAGTCACGGCCGGCAGGGGGCGCTGTTGGGCTCCCGGCAGGGCAAGGGCGATGGCTCCCCCGCCTGTAGGGGGCGCTGTGGCACGAGGTCAGCTCCTCTTCTCAGTGACTGATGGCGGATGGACAGCATGGCTGGAGGGCTGGATGGTGAGAGGGGCTGTCGTGGGAACCCTCGGAGAAGCAAGCTGGATGGCAGGCTCGACTCACCCTGGGTGGCAGAAACTCTGCAGCGGTGGCAGAAAAAGCCACAGTGTGTCCTGGCAGGCAGGGAATGAGGGTCAGTGGCAGCTGGGCTTCTCTGCAGTAGCCGCCAGACCCAGCTGGGGATATACAAACTCCAGGAGTGGGGGAGGAAAAGGGTTGGAATCCCGCATTTTCCCAAACCAAAGCTCACCTCACCCAGCAAGGAAGAAAAAAAGAAATGTGTCGAGCTGGGCTTCTGCGGTCGCAGCAAAAAAGGCAAACCGTCCCCTCTAATGTCACGGGAGCAAGTGACCTTACCAGCAACCAGGTACTTTTCCTCCCCTGACTCCACCTAGCCATATCTTTTGTCTCTTAAGTACCCAGTAGTTAAGGCTCATTATGGTTGCCTAGCAACTGTAATGGAAAAAATTTCGCAACCTCCAACAATAATACCTACCCACATGTGAAAGCTGCAGAATATGAGTGTAGTGGATCAAAGAGAAGACATGATAGTCTATAGCAGAATATTGTTGATCTTACTGGGTTGACATATTATTCAGTTGCCTTTCTTACACAAATTACTCTCAGCATATTGATTGCACCTTTTGAATTGAGTCTTTTTCGTCTGAAAGCCAATACCATTGGTCTAAGAAAGTAGACATTACTCCTACTTTTTATTCGCAGTGCAGAGTTATATATAAGTATTAGACTTACATTATTTTAAATTTCCTTGAAATTGTGTTTCTTTCATTGTCTGCTTTACTGTATCCCCTGGACAAACAGTGAAGAAATGAGACCTACAAACCTCTTTTAAATGCAGCACTGAATCTTACCTTGAAACCTGCCAGTAAGTGTACTCTATGTGTATAATTTAACTCCTCAAAAATATTTACAGTTCTGATATATATAATACCATGAGTCTAAAATAAAATACCTTTTATTTAGGAAACACAACAAACTCACAATCATAAAGTAAGAAACCCTGAGCTATTTCATCTTCATCATTCTTATCATCACTTTAAAATAAGCTTTGTCCTGAGGTCATATTCCTCCAGCACATCCAGAATTCTGATTTTGCATAATAAAAAATTAAAGTTCTAGCTGTGTTCTAGGTTGACTTCCAATCAAACTGCTTTCACTTTCTACGGTAAATGTAATGACTAAACTGTTCTTATTTTCCATATACACATCCATTTTACTTCCATTCTTCATTTCAAGTCAGTACATTTCCTAGTAATGCTTGGTTCCAAATGCAAGGTGTGTTCATGGGGAGCTGACAAACAAAATCATCCTTCTAGGATGGAGTGATTCTTCCTTTGTTCTCTAACTCCATAAACATTTGGAATTAAGGAACAAATACTAGGTTTCAAAAAAGTTGCTTAGCAAAAGATCAGTTCTACACACTTTGACATTTTCCAGAGTATCATCTGAATTCCAGTTGCCACATAGATGAGGGATTGTGGGTGAGGGCTCCTATCATCACACACATCAAAAAGAATTTAGAAGTTGCACGTTGGCAGATACTACAAAATCAGTAAAGTCTGCCTCAATTGTTCAACTATCTGTAACGGTAATGATAACAGACATTTGAAAAATTCCCATTTTTTTTCATTTGTTTTTCCAAGTGAAAATGATAGTATACAGAGCTGAATTTACAAGAGTTCTAATAGTAACCTAAAGAAAAAAAGAAAAATAATACAGTATATCATCGGAGTGAAGAAAAATATCAGAAAACGCATTGGCAGAAGAGTCCAGAATTACCCAACACTGAGAATAACAATAAAGCACTAAATTTCCTCCTGTCAGGGTGAGCATTTTTGTTCAAATAAAGGACTCGATTGAAGGTAGTGTTGCATCCACTGGCTTTTTTCAATGGACCATTTTCAAAGATATGAGCCTGAGAGTAGATAACTGTGGGCATTTTTTGCAAGTAAGCACCAAAGCTGTAGCTGTAACTATCTGGAATAAAAAAAAAAAAAAAAAGGATGACAGAAGCAGTTATGGTTACAGTAACCTTATTGTCTGAGAGACTTCAGTTTTATTAGGGAACTTTTGCCTTAAATAAGTATCTCCTTTGTTTAAAAGGAAGGTGAAAGCACTGTGTTATTTAATTCCGTACATTTAGGTATTTATATGCCCTGTGGAAAAAGGAATCATGTTGCTAATAGACCAATTGATACTTAGAAAGGCTAGTCTTTCCTAGACTTTGGATATGACTCAATAAATCACAGCTTTGGGCAGTTGCCACTGTAGTGCAAGATACCAGATTTATAGAGTTCTGAACACATGATCAAGCTGAAAATCACACCTAGTAAGAGATCTATACCAAATATTCAGGTGAAAAAACAAATTCATGCTGTTCTACTAAGTCTTGAGCAAATACCTGAAGTGAAATCACTCTTCATTAGATAAAACAATTGAGAACATACTATATTACATATTTAAGGTTTGCCTAAAATATGAGATTTAGAGCAAATTTTTTTTTTTTACTTGAATTATCTAGCATTAGTTTGATACCCAGTAACAGAAACTAGCTCTATTTGAATCATTATATTCTATGTAAGACAATTCAAAGCCAACTGACTGAAGTGACATGTCTTATGGGGTGCTTGCAAATATATTTTTAGCCCAGAAATTCCTTCTATGAGAGTATTGTTTAATATTCAGTGTAGTTTTACAGGATGTTAATTTTGCCCTAGTGTAAGCTGACAGTAAAAAGATCCTTTCATGATTACTTTTGAAATGTTATTTAAAAGGGGAATGAAAATGCACAAGACTAATATAGCAATTGTCTAAGCTGTCACTAGGTACAGGAGAATATGGAAAACAGAAAAAAAATTATAAGCTTTTAATTTTTCCAGAACAAGGTGTTGTTAATGGATTTGAATAATAAAATCAACAATCTGGGATATGGGTTATTTATTATGATAACATAAATATAATAAAAGAAAATCATTAAACTGGCAGTTTAAGTGTAAAGACAAACCTGCCAAAACACTACTAAAGCTTCAGAAATGTATTCATCTAGTTGATGTTTTCCTCAAAGAAGTCTTAAACAACAAAGGGATTTGGAATAGGTCTGGAGTCACGCTACAGTAGATTATGGATCATCCCAAAACTAACCTGTATAAATGTACTGTTTTTGTTAAGTGCATATATATATGTCACAACACAATTTTAATAGATTAACCAAGGCATTCAAGGACTGCTGATGTCTTAAAGACTGATGAGGGGTCTCTACATTTTGATATAATGACTACAAGAATACAAAATATGAATACTGCTTTTAGTCTTTGGGAAAAATTACCTGAAGTGTCATAAGCAAAGCAATTATTTTTAAATAAAATTGACAAAAATATATTAGTAGGGAAAAAAAAAAACCCACTAGTTTGAAATACATTATTATTTGTATTTCAAATTCAATTAACCTCTACAGACACTTAAATTCTAATATAGTAAAAAATCTCTGTATAACAAACACTTTCCAGACAGTATTTCTTCCTTGAACTCTTCAAGTACCTTTACAAGTATTCTGCTTTCTTTAACAACAAGGGACTAAGATAAAATTAATTCCTTCAAGGATATTCTTCTCAAAATGTTTGTTGTTCTCAAGGCAGTGAGGTTACAAAAACTGCCAGTTGCTTTTACAAATACCCTTTATCAAAATGGCCAAAACCTTCCATCACTGTTAATAGGAGTAAGAGAAACTGCCCTTACAGAAAAAAAGCACTCCCTTAGTGCTTAGGAGCTCCCTTGGCACCTCATGATTAAAAGAAAAATGAAAAATGAGTTAGAACTTAATTCTGAGACTTAAAAAGCAACCTGTGTTAATAGTAACTGTAGATAAGGATCTAAAGTCAGCTATTCATTTCAAAACCCATGCAATATTGTTTGTGTACATTTTTACTATTCACTTTCTCATACAGCCAAATCTATCTCTTCCTTTAAAATAATTAAAACCTGTTTTGTCTAAAGTTAAATGTTTATAACAAGCTTTTCTTTTAGCAAGAGTTCATTGAACAGCATGGTTAAGATGTATCACATTGTTGGTTTGCCATTATTAGGGTCTATGCTTCCAATATAAATTGTGTGGATTATATTGTGTATATTTCATATGTAGTTCAATTTATCTTTGTTTAAAAATATAGGTTTATGGAGACAAAGAAGTAATTGTAAGATGCAATGTTTTGCAATTGGCAATCTCTAGTCAAGACCTTCAAGATCTCTATTTGTGGACACTGCTGTTTAATGTAATTTTAGATTGGTTTGTGCAAGCATCATTAGCTGGACACAAAGAGGTTTCATGCAGAATATGTGTAACTTGTAAGTCTAAATCAATTATTTAGTAGCCAATGCACTTAAAAATCAGATACTGTTTTGTGAACTATGAAGTTAAGGAGTGTGACGGTACAGAACCTGGAGAGCCTTCACCAGCCGGGCTGGTGAGGAAGGAAGGGTCAGCGGTCATGGCTCCTGGGATCCATCACCAAGGGCTGTCACCTTCCTCCAGCTCCATCAGCAGTGACAACCCTGATGGCTTGACTCTAGCATGGCAGATCCTGACTATCCTGCACTAGTCACCCTCCAGCTACCCTCTCTGCATTAGTATTTTTTAACATTTTATCTTTTCATGTCAATAAATTCTTTGTTGAATTCTTGATCTAATAATGATCACAGATCAGCAGTCCTCTCACTCTTTAATTTTGACCTTTCTTATCACTGAAGAGGTTGTATCATAGCTCTGTCTCAGCAGTCTGAGTCAAGGTTCCACAGCTGGAATGTATCAAAATTGGACCCCTGTAAAATGACAGCTAAATCCTTTGGGGGAGAAATACATCAGGGGCCACAAAGAAAAGGGTTGCACTGTTTGGCCTTAGACATCACAGCTTCAGAAAGATGTGAATAAATTGTGAACAAGCAAAGGACAAGAATGATCAGAAGTATATGATCTGGGAAGGGTTGAAAATGAGGTGACGAAAGGGCATAGAAGGGAAAAGACTAGAGACGAGGAAAAAGCGGTAGCACAAGACTTCTAACATGCAGATATATCTATAAAGATGGAGACTGTGGTGTTAGAAGTTTAATGAGCTGAAACAACAGATGAGAGAATTTCAACAATTTTGTAGAAAATTTTTCTACTGCTACAAATACTTAAACATTGCCCTGAGGGAAAATGCTATTAGTAATCTATAAAACATCTCAAAATATCATAGCTGTGTTGCTCAACTAGTAGTGATAATCTCTTATTTCTAGGATTTAGTCCATAGACTAGAAGTTCCTAAGAAAAATCTACCTCTTAAAAGATGTTTACTATTGTGTTAGAAGAGCCAAATTGTCAATCTTTATATTGGAACTTATGGAGGTCTTTCAGACACCTTGGAATGAAGCCGCAATGCATTATGAATATAATTTTATAGTAGCTACTATGGAAAGTAAAACACAGCTTTGATGTGTTTTTTTAGTGGTCTGTACTTCTGTATTTAGTTGGAGTTTCCTAAACACTCCAGGCTTCTTGCCCAGGCATATCACATTTCTGTAATCTGGCCAACAGATTGATGAAAATGTGAATAACCAAGGCCAAGGTCAGCTCATCATATGCCAGAATCTTCTAGCCAAATGGAAATGCTAGGAATATTTCTTTTTTTCTTCTTCTTTTTCTTTTTTTTTTTTTTTCCCTACTACACAAGACCACTATCAGTAAAGAAGTTAGGAGTACAAGTTAATTTGATCAGAAATTTTGTGCTACTCTTTGAACACTGGAAACTAGAACAAAGCTGTAAATTCTTCAAATTCTTTGCCTGTGGTACTGCTGACAAAACTGAGAAAGAGCCAGTAAAATCTGTTTGCAGCCCAGTATCCTGGACTGCATAAAAAGAAGTGAGGCCAGTTGGTCAAGAGAAGGGATTCTCCCACTCTACTATGCTCTCATGAGGCACAGCCTGGAATATCACATGCAGTTCTGAGGTCTTTATATCTTTCTGCTTCTGTTGTGTGGTCCCCCAGAGGGCCAGGTATATTATGTTTCTTCAATAAAACACATTTTCAAGGTGTTCAGTGCTGCTGTATAGACACAATGTTCTGGAAATGAAATGGAAGACTGTCCTTCTCTTTCCCAATTGAATCAACTACATGTGCTATCAGTACAATTTCACTTGACGCTGGCATGTGTGTCATTCACTAAAAACACAATTTCAAGACTGGATTTCATAAACTTATTTTCTCATGATTTATGTGTGAAATTTCAAATGCTATTGCTTAAATTATTTTTTTGCTGAATGTTATATCCTACTATAAGCTTTACAGAGACGTTAGAAATATATTAAAACACAAAATACCCCTTTCAGGATTAAATTATTATTGAGGAGCAAAGTTGAGTGTTACTTTTATGCCTTACTTAGCAAATCAGGCAGCTTCTAAGCCAAAATATAAGGCTGATGTCCAGTTTCTCTGCCTTCAGAAAAAAAAATTAAAGTTGAAAGAAAAATAATAGCTGATATATTACAGTTTAAATTAAAAATGCTCCTTAAGTACTTGAGTAGTACAAAACTTAAATCAAAGAATAATCCCATCTTCAATTTACATTTTCTTGACAGCCGAGTTTATGTCTTCCTCTGTATTTCTTCTTTGGAAGAAAAAGGAATGAGAAGTCTTACTTGCTTATAAATAGACACAGGGGTTTTCAGTTTCAATAACAATATTTTTTCCTGAGAGGCTTGAGCACATTGTAACTTAAAACTTAAATGTTCTAGGAAAATTCAGAACATTGCTGTTTAAAATAGCATCTCACTGCTTTATTTTCTTATAACAAGAATCAAAAAAATTTAGAAAAATTAAATCTAAGCCTTTCAAGCTCATCAGTTTAAATGCATAATATTAGCAATGTTTTAGCAAAACCATATAATTAAAAAGTTATTTTCAACAATACATGTTTCATATTTATATACGTTTACTTATACATATGTATCTTTCCAATTATGCTGTAGAGTTTGAGTGTCCAGCTATGTACAGCACAAGACAATTCCTAATGTCAACATATTCCTTTTGTTTTGGGATAAAATTTGACCTCATTATTAATTTGAATGATCGGACTATATCTACAAATGCAAATATACATAACTTATGTGTCTTCACATGTCCAAGCTATCTCAATCATCTCAGGTTAGTATAGCATAAAGACACAGTGATGCAGACAGCATTCGTTTTGAAACATCATAGCGTCTAGTTTTCTTGGGTTTTGCCCTTAAAAATAAATTTTGTCTCTGTTATAATAGCCTTACATCTAACACTGGAAAGATTTATATCAAAATGCATGGTAGCTGAAGCATTCCTCTATAAGGTTAGAAAAGCATACTCATTGAACCTTTTATTCTGATTTGATATAGTTTTTGAATCAGTCCTTGCTTGTAACATCGTAACTGCTGAGCACTTTAGAAACTATTTCTCTAGGTTTTCATTATAACAGTTCTAGTTTTTATGTGTATTCTGATAGATATGAAACCGTAAGACAGTCTGAATGACTGAAAGATGTACCCAAGTCAGTTTTACTATGGTTTGATATTAAATTAGCTGTAAAGAGTTTTCAAAACCTCTCTATATGCCTATAAGAACTCTGGTCAGTAAGCTACTGCATAAAAGAAGACTATCCATTATATTTCCTCTTATATCAATATGAGTCATAGTAAAAGTAGTTAACAGATTTGAAAGAAATTCATAAAAGCTTCCAGGATTATTTAAAAAAACATCTTTAGCAAATAGTTGTTTAAAAAGTCCTTGTTTTTATTCATATTCACAGCTCCAGCTGCAAGATATCTTTATATTTACATAAACATAAACCTTTCTATAATTCTGAAAAACTCTGTTCATGTTTGCCTCCATCTGGAAGAGAATCCGGACATGGACATATTACACATTACACATTCTACCCAGATAAGTACATAAAAACTGAAATGGTTACTTTCCGGCTGTTAATATTTCCTACAAGAATGTAAATTAAATATTTTTGTGTTCATGGTGTTATTAATAGTTATTTAAAAATGTCAGTAGCTATTTTATCTAGGTGAATTTTTCTGAGTTTCCAAACCAGATCTTATAACCTTGAAAGCCACTAAGTATATTTCCCATGCTTTGTACAGCTGAGGTGTGGACAAACATTCAAAACACTTGCTCTTAAATGAGTGTGAAAGCTTCTCTCCAATCCTTGTTTCCTTTAAGAAGTGGGCCAGGCAGGCACCTCAACTCAGAAGCTCCTGTGGATGCTGACATTTCCAGTCTTTCAGACCTGCCTCCTGATCTCAGTCATGAACAGTCAAGAGATCAAGTATAGTCACAGCTCCAGTCACAGGAGTTTTTCTAGCATGGGAGTACACCAAGATCTTTATGAGTTATCTGTAGCTTAAGAGCTACCTATTGGGCAGCTTCACTCTACTGCACAATGCAATATGTTGAGCTTCCTCAAATGGGGGGAGAATATGCACATATCTGCATGTAGCAGCTAAGATATCACAGAAGACAGAGTGAGAGAATAGTAAAAATAGATGGTTCAAATGATCTGAATCCAACTTCAAAGTAGTATTCAATCCTAAATATTTTAGAATTTGTCCAAGTTGTTTTAAAAGTTCCAGCACAGAGGGTTCCTTGAATTTTAAGCCTCAGTTTCTCCATTCTGAATCCAGTGTTGTTCCTCTTCTAAGCCTTTTTTTTTTTTTTTTTTTTTTTTTTTTTTTTTTTTTTATAAATTTTTTTTTTTCTCTTTT
>VZRN01000276.1:279574-300531 GCA_013397935.1 Dasyornis broadbenti
TTTTTTTTTTTTTTTTTTTTTTTTTTTTTTTGTATTATCATAAAATTTTCCTTTGCTCATCATGGGAACAGACACTAGGGAAATATGAAGAAAAAACAGATAAATATTATATTCAGTTTTTTGAAATGTGAAACTGTTTAGACTTTCTGAGCTGCATATGTAGAAATACAGTGAATCACTGCTAAAACATCTTTTAAAATAAAACTGTAGTTTTAAAATCGTACTTTAAAAAAAATTGTACATCTATTTCAGCTTCATTAATGCTGTGGAGTTTAAAAAAGGACCATTTCCACTCCATCTGACATTATTTAACCCCAGACAGCACTTATTAAAGCACACACAGCCCCTTGCTGACAAAACCCCATTGGTATGGGGAAGAGAATTGTAAGTGTAAAAGTGAGAAAACTCATGGGTTGAGATAAAGACAGCTTAAAATGTAGAGCAAAAGCAAAGGAAATCAAGGAATTAATTTACTACTTTTCATCAGCAGAGACAGACCCTTAGCCCTCACCAGGAGAAAAGGGCTTTGTCACATAAAATGGTGACTTGGGAAGACAAATTTCAAAGTCCAAATGTCCCCTCTTCCTCCCTCTTTCCTGTAACTTTTATCATTGAGCATGATGACATATAGTATGGAATATTCCTTTGGTCACTTGGGGTCAACTGTCCTGGCTTCTCACTGACAGAGAAGCTGAAAATACCTTAACATTAATTAAATACCGTTTGGCAAAAAATAAAACATTGGTGTATATTTAACACAGTTTTCATCACAAATCCAATAAACAACTCCACACAAACTACTATGAAGAAATTTTACTCTATCCCACCCAAACCCAGCACAAACAGCTATTGTATTGTTATGCCTGCCATGGAGTAGTAGTGTTTCTATATCAACCAGATCTTTCAATGGGTCGAGGAAAGAGTAATTCCTTTGGTCAAAAATCACTTATATGAATGCTAGAGGTATACAACATATTCTGTTTCAAATGGAGAACATGAATCTTAAGAATAGCTCACTTTTCTGTGTCAGGCTGTTATTTCTTGTCAAAATGGTTTTTCACATTTAACCACGACTCATGCTGAAAAAACAGCTTTGTATGCAAAAGTATTTGCCTTGTGATTAAGGTTCATTTAACTAATGGTTTCCAAGAGTACCAGGTTTAGATCAGGCAGAAAGAATACTCTTGGAAGTATACACAGTATACAGATAATCTATTCAGGCTGATTTTAGTAAGTTTTACTCTCATTTTGAGTATGTTGCTTAAGAGAAAAAATTTAACGATATATTTATATGATTGCACATAAAAATGTAATTATATTCATTGTCTTCAAGCCCTACATTTTCCTGTCCCATTAAAGAAAGTCATGGTCATTATGCTTCTCCCCCCCTCCTCAAATTTTTGCTATGTTGCCATAAGCAAAATAAGATAAGTAGGAAATTTATCTGACAAACGCATGGTGAAATTTCTGTCTACCAAATGCTTTTCAAATCAGAAATAAAAGCAGCCTTGGGAGATAAATCTACAGAATTTGAAACAGCTATACAGAGATTGCCAAAATAATCCCCTGCATTGCCCAAAGCAAGATATAAATTAAGAAGCAATACACTATGAGTGTAATGGAGCATGTACCTTTCATGCTTCCATTCATCTCATATAAACAGCTTGTACACTGCACCTCACAGGAATAATTATAAAATTGTAGAATATCTGAAATTATGCATATTAAAACAGAAGAGAAACAGACATTTTATTTTTATTTATCTAAATATTTTAAGACTTTTTGTAGTTTAAAAAGTTAATAATTGCTATCTTTTTTTCTAATTATCAACTTACACAGGTAAAAAATCAAAAGAAAGAAAAAGGCTTTAGGCAAAATCAGCAGGGGAGTTATGCATTCTTTCTGTTAAAAATAGATGTGAACTTGCTGGTTGACATGTTAGCAGTATTCTGCTCTTCCATGCAGGACATAAATATTTCAAAAGACTTCAAAACTTCTACTCTTTAAAATCCCAAGGGCAGAGTGGGTTACAGAGTTGTAGCTTGTTTCTTATTTTAGAAGAGAAGGTGAATTAACGGTATACCCATACACAAGGTATATTAAAATGGGCATGAAGGAATTTTTCAAATCAAGGGATTTTTCAAATTTCAAATTCAAATTTCTGCTTCATCTCTTCTGTAATTGCATGAAACAGGAAGAACAAAGAAGTGGCAATTACACTGCTACTGCTTCTGCAAATCTGTCCCACTCCACGAGTTCATTCTTTACTACATCACCATTACTTTTATATCTAATACTTGTCACTTCCATTTAACAAATAGAATCATAGAAGAATAAGTGAAAACCAATAACTAAATGACATTAGGGACATCAGCTGCAAGCAGAAGTGCAAATGAAAAGATGAAAGATGATGGTTAACTGAATAACACATCCTGCCTTTTCAACTCAATCGCGAACTGAGTGGCTTAAGATAAGGGGTGTGGTTGGTATCATAGGGATAATTTCCCAGGATAAAATATGCAAGGTGTAGCATTCAGAAGACATTGTGTGTTTTCTTTACAATTCTGTGATATTTACTGAGAGCAAATGCCTACCAATTCATAAAATGGCCCAACTAAGCAAAGCCATTGATAAACCTGGTCCAGTTCCTTAAGTGCCTCCATTTTGAGGTCTCTCCCAACCTCAATTATTCTATGCCCTATCCTGTAATCTTAAGTACAGATAAGATTACTTTTGGACATTTATTTGTTTTGCTGTTGCTGAAATGGCCAATAATTGCATGGTTTGATCCAATATCAAAATAGATATATGTAAAACACATTTTTTCTAGCAACAGAGCAGGTTTTCCAGAAAGGCTGTGCCACCTCCGTCCTTGAGAATTTTCAAAACACGTCTGGACAAAACTCTGAGCAACCTGATCTGAACCTGCAAGGGACATTGTTTTGAGCAGGCAATTAGTTTTGTGACACCCTGAGGTCACTTCCAACCTGAATTACTCTATGATTTGTAGTGTATAACAGATCTACTGATCAATTTTTGAGTTTCTGACTCACCTGCAAAAAAGGCCTTATTTTTTCAGTGCCAATTTTGCAACAGACCAGTATTAAGTAAAAGCTGTTCATTTACCTAATATTCCATTGGGTCCACTGCACTATTGTAATCAGTAATGCAGGACTGAGAGATTTCAGTCTGAGAAATTCAATTTCCTCTGTTCTGCGACCTAATGAAAGACAACAAGAAGTGGATTCATGTAAGCCTGGCCGCAAGATGTCAAGGAATCCTAAAGCAGGCACACTTATCCTCTTTCTCTTCAGTGGCTTCTGACTTTATTTTCGTCTTTGCCCACACAATTAAAGAAATATCTTGGTAAGGAGACAAATTAGAAATACATTATCTTAAGACAAACATAAGGATAATACATGAGGCAAGAGAATTACTAAATTGAGTTTTAACTTCATTAGACTTTAGAATATGGAGAAATCAATTATATTTATAACGCTAGAAGATCCCTGCGCCCAAGTAATTCTATGGAACCTCATGACTTTAAATTCTGATTATTTGCTCTCAACAATTAAACTAATATTTTATTTCCCAGTCAGTTTGAATTTGCAAAATATCCTGATTAGTTTAAAGGGTGGTTTTAATATTTTTAATTGTATGTTTCATTATGACAGTGGATATGAGCATACAGTGTCTAGTTCATAAGGACAGATACACACATGAGTCCATAAAAATTAAAAGAAGTTTGGGAAAATGGCATGAATAAAATTTTATGCATTTGTTGTGGGGTGATGTTATGATAATCTTGGATTCCATATCATCTGCTTTATGCTCAGACAATGTGCTCTGTAGCTTTAAGAAGCTGGGAGGAGCTCTGCTGGCGTGGGTTGTTTTGAAAACCCTTCCCCCAGGTGTTTTGCTTTAAAAGCGCAGATGGGGGAAGATGGCAGGGGGTTCCAGTTCTTCCCGGCTTCCAGCAGAGGCGGCGGCGGGAGAGGACTGCTCCTTCTGCGTTCTTCTTGTGGACTCTCTTTTTCTCAACTTGCTTTCTTGTCCGAGACATCAGACAATCTCTGAGAGGAAGCAGGCAAGAACCCTCCAAGAAGCCACCTGAGGGATGTCGCCTGGCCCTGCAGGACCCCTGGTGGGGGGGAAGCTATGCCCAAGAAAAACCGGACACTAAAACCTATCGGACTGTTCACTCAGGTTTAGTAAGTCCTTTGCTCTTTCATGTGTTCTGTGGGCATTTTGTTTTGTTTTGTTTTGTTGAATAAATAAGTTTGTTTTTCTTTCACTGGCATCCAAAAAGTTCTGTTGTGGTGGGGGGAGGAGAAGCCGGCCCTGTCCCAGTGGGGAAGGTGTTTAGCTGAAACACTTTCCTCCTAAAACTTGTCTCGAACCCAAGACAGCATTGCATTCACTCTCACTATATCTGTAAGTGGTGTCATGAAAAATTTTAGGTTCTGAGGTTAGTATGCATTTTAGTTAGCAGTAGGGCTATTCAAAAAATCAAAACCTCTATTGGTTGAAAAGGAGGTAAGCCAATTTTTCACTTAAAAAAAGCAAAACCAAAGAAAGTTGAACTCAAAGTTAATCACTCAGAAGGTTAAGGCTTTCATCTGAGATGTACAGGGGATTCATGTAAACTCTAGATATAATTCAGCCTGTTAGTCATAATGTGAAACTCAATATATGCTTCAGGTTTTGACAATTATGTTCCCATGTACTCTTATTTTCTGGTTTTTTTATGTATAAACATGTATCTTGATCTTGATAAAGTTTCAGAACTCATGAAACACATATGAGGCAAGTAAAATGAGAATGGAAGGCTTGGTGATTTCTCCAAATAGTTTCCATAATTGTTCAACATCCTGTGATGTACATACAGCTCAAAAAATCATCATCTGTTCCCTTTCTGGAGCACAGCTGGGTGAAAAAAGTCACACATACTTACCTAAAACATTCTCATTTGAACAGAGATAGAGACATAATACTGGCAGAGCTATAATAATCAGTAAGGAGAAGGTTCAACAACACATCCAAGCCTCTCAACTTGATACCTGGCCTGTAGGCTATACTGAGGTTAAGAATATTTTTTCCTCTTCTTTTTGAAGCTGTTTCACTGTGTAGAAAATAATTAAAATTTATAGGATCAGAAAGAGAACAAGCATAACGATAACTCAGTAGCCTACTGGTTCAAAATCTCACTTGAGAAAAGAGACCTGGATTCTTCTCTGTATTCCAAAGGCTATACATTTTAAATGAGACAGACATTGGATAACATGTATAAGTAGCTTATGGAGCAACCTAGACCTTTCTCATCCCCAGTGAATACTTTAACCAGCCGACATGAGACCCTTACTAACTGTTGGACTTTTCAGTGCCTTCTATAAATATTACATTGTAAACATCTCATGCTCACCATGTCTGAACCTGCAATCTCATGTTTAAGATGAAGTCCTGGCATGTTTGCTTGATATCATGCAGTAAAAAGAGGAAAAAAAATCTAATGGCTATGGTAACTAAGCTGTGAGGAGTGCTACATAGCCATCAACTACCTACAATGCAATGTATTCCCTTTAAGATATTTCTACTCTGCTCACTTGAAGAAAGTTCAATCACTTCCAGATGAAAATTCTGGGATTATTAATTTCCCAAAAACATGTTAAAGACTAAAAATATTCCCAATTTACATTAGAAAATCTGAAAGAAATATTTTACAATTTATTCTTTGTTATTTTCATGATGACTATTAGGTTGGATCTTAACTATTTTTCAGATTCTAGATGTTGTTGACACAGAATACTCATTCTCTTTTTGATTCTTGTGGTCTTATATTTCTGTAACTGAGAAAAAAACCCCTAAAATGGAAAAAATCTCAGAGGAGATAAGCAAGGGTGATGTGTCCATGAAAGCCAAAAAGTTAGGCAGGGTGGGACTGACCACAGATGTTGCAAAGAAGCTGACTTTATCTCGTCACAAAGCGGACCAAAGGGTGACCTTTATTTTAGATGAGCGGCTATCAACAGTTCAACAGATCTGCTGGTGGTATAAATGATTCTCCCAAGTTCACTAAAAGTTTGACTGTTTCCCTGAGTTAGCCAGATCAGCACAGGGGTAGTGAATATGTGGCTCAGCTAAACATAGACTATAAAACAAGACAACTGTCAAAAGAATTTAAAAGACAGCAATAAGTTTGAGATGGCTTCAACCCACATTTTCCTTTCCAGCAGCAGGGGACTCCCAGCAACTTGACAGTGACATATTATAGACACGGATAATGGGGAACACTTTGGTGTTGTGATCCAACTGTCTATTGATATAGATTTATTTTGCCAAATTTAACTTACATTTGTATTAGTTTATGCAGTATATTTTTAATCACTCTGATAAATCAGAAATCCCATGCAATACCAGCTATCTTCAAATAAGCAAATTTGATAATAAATATTATCCTTCCACATGTGGAATATCTACAAGAACCTGGTCAGAGAGTCTCAGACTAAAAATTTCCTTGTTCCATCAATAAATGTAATTCTTAATAAATTCATCACTGTGTAAAGATATTTCTCATTCCTATATTTTTCTTTTTTTCTGGATATCCTGAAAGTTTATTTGCTTATTAAATTTAGCTTCTACATGTATCACAGGGTTATTTTACATAGATTTTTAAATGATTTCTGTGTATTTTTCTTTCTCTTTGGTTTCTTGATGGAATATATGCATCACACATTTTCTCCAAATGTCTACAAACATATGTGGGTCAGAAGTTGTTCAATCAGAATTTTTGCATTATTACTATCATTTTTAATTCCCATTTCTTATTCTGCAGTCCAGGTCCATAGAATGAGAAAGAAACTACTGCTACCTTGTCTAGCTTCAGGAAGGTGGAACAAATCTCTGCTTGTTTTCAGGCAAATGGTTTGATTTCCTTACTGCATTTTTCTTTGTTAAAAGTAGAAAGTGAGAAGGTGAAAGATCAAATGCCAGTGTCAGATTTGCTCCTTTGTCTTCTACACTCTGGAACACAGTTTAGTTAATGAAACTGAACATCCTCATGGCAGCAAAAGCTGATAGGATGGGTGTGAGAAGGACTGTATCTGTAATTTAATCTTTGAGAGGGGGTTTGGGTCCCAATGCACACAAGGCTTTCTCTCTCTTTGTAATATTCTCTCATTCTTCTGATTCAAAAACTTATTTCCCATTTCTCCTAATACTTAATAGCTTCTTGAATTTTTTTTTCCCATTTTCATTGTCCAAGACCTCAAAATCAGTAAAATTAGGAGGTTACAGCTTCTGAAATCTGTTATTGTGGATGTGGAAACAAACACATGGTATGAGAATGATTATCATTTTATCAGAGCAGTCATTAATAGCATACTAATATTTATTTCAGTGTAAGGGGTTATTTTCTTACCCTTGCTCACAGTGACTTGTATGCATGAAGGCTTATTGAGCCAGAGCCAACTATTCAGTGTGAAGAAAGTAGAATAAATCAGGGAAGCATATCACTATCAGCACCACAGCTGTTCTCACTTCATGTCCTACTTGGTAGCTGGGCTACTGAGAAAAGCAAATACTTCTTTGTCTTATTTCTGCACTAAGTAAATGTCACAGCAACCCATTAGCATTGACAAGGTCCTTGTTCCTGAATATCAACTACTTTAACCCTTTGTTTTACACCATTTTCCCATTATATAAGCCATAGCAATCAATGTCTTTTGTTTAAGATTGCATGCAATCACAACATTTGATTTTTCAACAATAATAAAAAGATAAAAATTACTAATTTTATTCTGATTACACATTTCTGCTGGCTTTTGAAGAAGTTATGCACTCTTTAAAACATGACGCTTGTATTCTCAGTAGTTAGTCTTCTTAAGCAGATTCTGAATAGAAAATTGTTACTTCTACACAGGACTGGTCAAATTAAATTGGATTTAAATGAAAACAATGTGATTATTCTGTGGACTGATGGAGCTGCTTCTTAAATAACATCATAATGTGAAATAGACACCAAATATGTTCCAAAACGTTTAAATCAGCAGTAAAATCTATTTCCATTAACTTCATTGACTTGGATGAGATTAATAGGGTAAAAATATTTAAGGATTTTTGTTTCATTAGCCATATACTGTTGCAATGAAAAACTGATATAATCTTTATTTACCTAACTCTCAAAAGTATATGAAAAGTCCTTGGTACTTTTTTAAGATCCCAGATATTTCTGTATGTTTACATTAAAATTTATTAGAAGTGTCCTTTTGTTATCTTCCTTCCCTACATTAATTTGAAATTTCACAAATTGAAGCTTGTCAGTGTATAAATGGATCATCAAGTTCAAGGTAGCAGGCACTAATTGTCAAAGCTGTCATGCCTAACATGCTTCCAGAAATCCTGACACTCTTGCTTAAGAGTCTAGTAAAGCCTTTGTTGGTTGCTGTAGGACAGTTGCACAGATTATGAAGATTGTCCCTGATTTTTCTCTTCACTTTTCTAAAAAATCGGTTCTAAATGGGGTAAGCAGAGTTAAATTACCATCTGCTTTTGGTTGCAGAAAACCTGAGTACATTTATTCTAATCTACTTGTTTCTCCAACTAATTAATAAATTATTACAGAGAAAGATGACAACTTAACTTACTAGTCACACAGGACACAGATATATGCTGTTCTGCAGTTTCTGACAGATTGAATTATTGGATAGAGTTAAGTTGATGGAAAAAAGCAAAGGGATGGGTTAGAAGTTCAGGATTCTTGCTGGCTGCACTACCTTCTTATGGCGTCATGCTAAAGGTTGATTTCAGGAACATAAATTAAATTCTTTTTCTTCAAATCAAGCAAAACATAGCTAATAAATCATATAATAGGAAGTAGTAGCAAATATCTTAGCTTCTTTAGTTTCAGGAGAACTGTGATGAAGTACTGAAGCTGTGCACAGTACTACACTATGCTTATATACACAGCACTTCCACATTATTTCCATCGATCGCAGTGTTTACCTTATGTTAGCTTATTTATAAACAGGACTAAAGTCTAAGTACATGTTGTGTGGGGAATTTCTTTTACTTTCTCCTAATAAAATTTAGAAATATTAATATTGATCTGTGGTGAAAACTGGGTCCTTATTTCTGTCATATAAACATAATTGCCTGCTCTTAACAGGTAAGATGATTTCTTTTATACCTGTCTACATATGCTTAAGTTTGTGAGCTAGAAAATACACTCCTTTGAGGTCAAATGGCTTTAATCTTTATTTTTCTAATTCACTTCTGTCACTTTTCTAACTATCTCATTTCTGTTATTGATATGTGCATTAAAGAACTATGAACTATGAATGTGCAGAGACATTAAAATGGGCTCAAATCCTTGTCTTGATGCAAAATAATCAAGATTAGCATATATTTTATCTGATCAATATTTAATAATGCACCACTTCACTACATGACAAAAAAATTGTTTTCAGAACTACTCTGAACTTGTTTCAGATAAGGTTTCATTTAGTAAAAAGTATGTTTCACTTCTTCAGACATACCTTTTAGATGAAAAGGCTGTGTGAAAATTTAGTATTCAGATGGCTTTGCTTCATTTAAATTTTAGTATGAAGTAAAAGCATAGAATTTTAATTTTTATTAAATTAGATTTAATATTATGGCCAAAAAGGGAAAAACCCACAAATATTGAACTATAAAATTATTGTTAGTCTGCTAAGAGTTTTAGCAAGCTAGTCTAACTTGTCAGGACAATACATGAAAACCTCATTAATAATGTGCTTAAAATTGACCAGAGGACCAGAGGGTCATCTCTGCTTTAGATAAAGGGCTGAATCAGTTGAGTGGGATCAGGTGGCTATGTACAAAGTCTTCCCTGACTTAATGAGAGTGTGAAAGTTTCCTGAGTGAGCCAGACTAGCATGGTTCACTTCAACCAGCATGGTTGAAGTGGCTCGGTGCGACATAGGGTATAAAACTGAACAACTAGCAGAATGAACTTCGAAGAGGACTGTGGGTTTGAGCTGGCTTCAGACCATGCATTCTTTCCCAGTGACTAGGTCACCCAGAGTCATGACCATAAACATATAGAGACCAGTGACGAGAATCAAGTTTGTATTGTGATCCAGTCATGTACTGAAATGACTGTGTTGTGCTTAGTTTGTTATTTCAGTAAACTGCTGTATTTCTAAATCAAAATCCCAGTAAATACATTTAATATTAAAACAAAACCTCCTTGTGTAGAATATTTTCTGACAGTGGGAAATGTGAATACAAAGTTGAATCTGGCTTCTTCAGGCTCCATGACAAATATTTACTTTTTCTTTAGTATCCTCAGTGTTATGTGGAAGGTGGCAAAGACTTTCTGTAGAAAATTATTTCCCTATAGCAAAAATAGACATTGTAGGATATCTATTTTTTTTAAAACTTCAGTGTTATTTTCTATTGTTTTGAACATCAAAAGTGCAATCAGGAGCTAAGACTTGGTTTTGACTGTTAAATTAACTTTAATAAAGAGTTAGTATCACAATGACCATTACAATAGCTCAGGGTATATCACCTGCTTTAAATTACAGCTACAGTAAACCACAGCATGACAAGTGTGCAATGCCATTGATCTGGTTATACTTGGGTTCTAGTGTAGCTTAAGAACCTGGACTGCAGAGGTCATGTTCTGATAAATAACCTACCTTGGCAGGATCAAAGATAAAAGAACAGTTCTTGAAGAGTCACATGTGTTTACTGTGGAAGTGTGACTGAAATTATGGAGCAACTGTTATAACTAACAAAACATGAATGTATTCTTACTATTTTTAATTAAAATATGTTGCCAAACTCTCCAGTGGGGAAGTTCATAAAATGTAAAACTACAAAAATTGGAAGGGCCATTTCCAAAAAAGCCCATGTAGTCAAGAGTGTACGGAATTAACCTAGTGGAAGATGGGAAGCCATATCACCTACAGTGTATTATGGTATGTACCAATACTCACCACATATTTTGATCGAGTTTTTATTTGCCTTCCTCCGATTTTGCAGCAAGAGTACTGTTCATCAGCCCTAAACACACTCATAGTTTTATCCCATGGTAGTATTACTGGTATCATCACAGCAATCCATGGAAGTCATGCCTGCATTTGCCTTGACGTGCCACAGAGAGGCCATCTTGTCTTGGCGTCTTGTCCAGTGTTCTCTCCTCCTTTGGCACCTGTTTGCTGTGACTGACAGTTTGCCTCTGTGAGCACTGAAAATTTAATCTCAACCATACTGTGGCTGTCAAACAGATTGGCATAATACAGCATCACTAGCAATATCTATGTAATAACATCACACCATTTTTACATCCTGTCACATAAGTATGCAGTTAATGCATGTTCTTATTTTATACTTGGTGCTTAATTTTATATTTTTTTGCACTTTTGTAGTCACTACAAAATATCTTCATTGCTGTACAAATGTTAAAAATCTCAATCTGTAAGGTGGAGAAGGAAAAAATACTATGCTGAATCTAACAGTAATGTAAAAAACCTACAAAAGCATATTGTGCAAAACAACAAAAATAAGAAAAGGAAAACCACATGCAATGAATTCTAATATGCACATTCAAAACATCACTAGAATCCTGCTTTCATTAATTGTGGACACAAACTCATGTTAAAAAAAATTTTTTTCTGAAGAATTTTCCATTAATACTAAATTAACTCTTAGAAGACAAAGACCTAGTTTCTCAGTAAAACTTAAAGCCAAAGGAAAGAGGACAAAGAAGATAATGTGTTTGCATACTGTTCTAACACATATTTTTTCAGTAAAATCCACCTACTGGGACTGCGCTAGTATGTGCTTCCAGGGCTAGAGATTGGCACAGCAAAATCCAGAGAGAATAAGGTTTTCCAAAGAACATTTGTTAATGAGCAAAAGGCCTTTGGAAATTTATAAGCATGTAAAGAAGTTTCGTTTATGAGACTTTTCCTTTCTCCCAGCTCTATTACAATTGTGGAATTCTGTAAAAAGAGGAGCAAAAAATCCTCTTGTGAGAATAACGTTCTAAAATTTACAACTGATTTCACTAGCTTTTGGTAACAAAGCTTAATTCAAAACAGCTCTGAAAGATGTGGCAATCTCTTAAATAGCGGCATCCTGTTTCTTAGAGTTACTTTCCAAAACAACTTAAGGTTCTTAAGTCAATACTACTTGCTGGGCAAACGAGCAGCTTTATACATTATTTGCTGCATTGTTGTAATCCTGTCCTGGAAAGCCTCATGCTGCCATGCTTTATTACGTGGAAGTGCTCATTTCAGGCTATATCTCCTTTCCAAATGATCTGGTGCCCAGAAGACAGCTCCTAGCAACCTTGTGTAATCTGTAGTGTTAAAGGTGGAGATGCTACATTAAAAACAAAAAAAAAAAAAGAAAGAAAGAGAGAGAGCTCAATAAGATCACTAATCATTTTTGCCCCTGCTTTGGAGCTATTAGGTCAGGCTGGAGCTCTTAGGACCTATTAAGGACTCGTGGACATACAGAAGAGTAGGCCTGTAAGGATACTGTTCCTGTTCTGCTAGATTCTAAAACCTTATTAGTGATAGCTAACCAGTGTTTAGTTAAAAGCTCCTAATATTTTTATGGGTTTAATTTTGCTTGTGTAATTGGCCGTTGCTCAAAGGACTAGATTTTTTCAAGCAATGGTCCCATCAGTTTTTTGTAGTGCAGTTCCAATAGCCGGCAGCTGTTTGCTGCTGTAGCTAAGAAAGTAGATGTGTAAATCCTTAGCAACACCCACAATCAGTTAATTAACATGCAAATTACCTTAAATCTACTCTCAAATATGGATGTCAGATTAAGGAGAACATGGAAATTTCACTTTGAATGATCAGGCTTAGAAGAACACATCTTCTAGCCTCTCTTGCTTCATTTTAGCTTAATGTAAACAAAAAAATAGCTTATTCTCTATTCTAATATATACAGTATGGAAGCACAGTGTTCAGAAAATTAGTCAGACCTATAGCACCAGGGAAGAATTATTCTTCCTGATGCAAACTCCATACATTTATGCTAGAGAAAGAGGAGCTCGGTATCACACAACGAAAGAGATCTGACCTTTTGCTGAGAGATATTGGGAAAAATATGTGTAGGCTGGTCATTTGATTTGCAACGACAATTTGTCACAGAGAGTAATAAATTGGAAGTTGGCTTTAAGGTAAACATTTTTATATAATAGAGGGGTAATCCTTTTTTTTACATAATCTGTGTGTTCATAATTTTATATGATAATTGCTATACAAAAATGTAACTTTCTAACTCCATGAGGTTCTTGTTATATTATTGTGCATGTTTTGACAACTTTATCTTTATACTTTTTTCTAAAACATTAAATTTTCCTCAGTTCTCTCGCTAAGAGAACAGTGATACAGCTGAACAATAGAAAAAATATATACAGATACAAAAAAAGTCTTTTAACTTCTTTTTATTTCAGGCAACCTGCTAGATATATGGTTAAGATTTATCTTCCTTTACCAACACATCTTTGTTTATGCCATGACAGCACCAAACATTTTAAAATGCAGAAGTAAGAAGAAAGTCTAACCATTTTGCTGGTTTTGGCTAGGGTAGAATTAAGTTTCATCACAGTGGCTGGTATGGGGTTATGCTTTGGATTTGTGCTGAGCATGGGGTTGATAATACTGAGGGTTTTTTATTGCTGAGCAGGGCAAGGCAAGGCCTTTTCTGCTTTTCCTGCTGCCACACTGTCTAGAAGACTGGGAGAACATGGGAGGTGGGGAGGAGACACAGCCAGGTCAGGTGACTCAAACTGACCAAAGGAATATTTCATATCACATGGCATCATGCTCAGTGTATAAAGTGGGACGAAGAAGGAGGAAGGGGGAACATTTGGAGAGATGGTGTTTGCTTTCTGAAGTCAACATTACACTTAACGGGGCCCTGCTCTCCTGGAGATGGCTGAACACCTTCCTGCCCAGAGAAAGCAGTGAATTAATTTTCTTGCTGAAGAAAATGAGGCTTTTGCTGTCCTTATCAAATTGTCTTTACCTCAGTTCATAAGATTTCCAGCTTTTACCCTTCCAATTCTGTGCCCTTCCCACTGGCAAAGGAGTGAGTGAGGCAGCTGTGTGATATTTGGCTGCTGGATGGGGTTAGACTATGACCCCTCCAAAAATACTAAAAAAAAATTACCTAAAGAAAAATGTGTAATATGAAACTTGAGAAAACATGCAGCAAAATCTTTTGACCAGTATATATTTTTAGACATGCATAGCAATTATTTTTGTTCTTTAGAGAAGTGGAATTTATTATGAGAAAAAAAAAGGAAGATAAACTATTAATGAAGTTATATTTCAGCTCTATATAGAAGAAAGGCCACTTTACAGTGCTTGTTTGTTCTACACAGTACTTTTGGATCTCAAATCTTGAACATATTAACTAAGCAGAAAATAGAAATGGAGTGGGATAATTACATATTCTCTTCTACATCAGAAATAATTACTTGATGACCCTGGAAGTATACTACCTTTATTCATTACACTGAAAGCAAGAAGTATGAGGCTGCCGTTAAGGTTTACAGTATGCCATTTCTGGAAAGCAGCTGCAGTAGAGCAGCTAGTAAAAGAGTGTCTTCCTTTAACGAGTGGCATTAACTGGAGTCTCGTGATGGTTATTCAAACTCATGAAAACAAAAATCAATAGAAAATGGCTCTACAGAACCTGTAACCAACGTGTCAATGTTTCAAAGCAGTAACAATCAGCACTACTACAGGAGAAGAAGGCAGCTTTCATTTTCTCATAAATTCAAGAATATGTTTTGTACAATAATTATTTAAAGAACTAATACTGGCTTCCTCTGTTATACACCTTGAGATGTTCTGATAAAAAACCTGTTGTTATAAGATGTAAGCATTGTTACTTTATAACTACAGATCAGAAGAATGACTGGATTTCAAGGTTTTATAAGGTACGTGAATTCATATGTCAGGTTATAAATGACAGTTGAAGCTCTGAAGGTACTTCAAGTATTTTTGTTAAATACTTGAGAAAAGTTATAATAAATCTCAAAATACTTAAGGAGCTTGAGTTTGGGGAATGAGTTTTGCAAAATAATGGTAAATTCTTCTTCTGTCAGGCTTATGAGATCTAACAGAGAAGGAGTTCTTCTCCAGAACTGTGGGCTCTTGCTGTTAGTGTAATTATGGATCTGTTATAATGATTAACAAATACAATTAGCACAGCTTAGATCATAGGATGCCAAAGTTACTGTTCTTTTTTCAGCAAGACCTAACACAGTCAAGACTACTACTGCTGCTACTATTTTTCATTTTGCTTCATACATTATTATGCTCAAGGATCTTTAAGTTTTTCTCAAAAACATTAAAGTTTTCTACAACATTTTATCTGTAATCTTTAGGTGTATAGAAATCACTATGACTATCCATGCTCTTCAAGAGTGCTTTAATGACTCAATGTAGTAAAATGACAAGGAAAATAGCTTTTAGACTAGATTACTTAGAGCTAGATTTTCAAGATTGTTCAAATCTAATTTGTAGCAATTCTTACCATTCTTCAGAGTGACTACTTAATTCAGGTGTATCACTAAATATTAGGACATATTTAAAATAATGTAGAGGACTTCTGAGGTTTAAGATGTAGTATGAATCCTGTTTTGCAAGATGTTTTCTTCACTCCTTTTCATCTAAAATCTATATATTTATGTATGCACTGTATAAGAAATTAATAAAGCCTTTTTATTATGAAGTTTCAATTACACTGATATTTGCAAATTAAATATATTTTAATGAAAATTTTTGTTATAATTCGACATCTTAAAAAGAAGTTATTACTGTGAACTTTTTTATAAAGTAATTTATTTGCATTTGATTTTTCATTCTTGTTGGAATGACCATTCTTCCACTGGAAAATTATTCTCTTGAAAAACCACTGTCAAGTCTCCTACAGTATTCTATGAATCCAAGCAGTCATGCCACCACGGATTGTAATCCTGTCAGACTTAACAAGCTAAGCAGATTCAGGTTGAATTAATAGTAGATTGGGATACCTCTAAGGAACACTTCAGTGCTGAAGCAAGTTTTTTAGTGCTACTGACTCAGTGGGAGACACTCTTCTATGTGAGTTAGTACTGAACTAATGCCCCAGCCAGGGAATTCTAAAAGGCGCTATAATTAGGATGCAATAGGCTAGAGTGCTCAGAAATAGAGAATGAGAGACAGTTTGACCAATGAATGTCACTGCAAGTTTCTTAATGTATGAACTGGAGAAAAGCAGCTGGAAAAGGAAAAAAATCCCATTGGTAGCAGGAAAAAACCCCCTGGAAAATATTAACAAAGAATATAAAAAATATCTTATGATTGGGTAGTAAAATATAAAAGCAATAGGAAGCCCATTTGATGTGATCAACAAAAGATCATTTTATTGATGCATATAATGAAATTCCAAGAGCATATAAAGGAAAAAGGACTAGCTAAAAGACAGATAAAATTAATTCTCAATCAGTTTTAGCTGATGTGTTTCTCTTTATATGTTAAAAATGGCCTTCCTAAGAAGTAGTCCCCCAGGGGTCTTTACACAATCATAAAAGAAGTAACATTCTGCTATAAAACTCCTAATACACAATACAGCTATGAATATGTAATAAATATTGAAGTAAAGAATAAATTCTATGGGAAAACTAGTCTAATATTTCTAAGTACTGGACAATCAGTCAAATATTTCTGGTTTTATGCATGGTTACTCTTTCATAGAGCAAAAAGTTTCACCTCTCTTCTCATAAATATTATCTTGGAAAGAAAGTAAAGGAAGGTGAGCAGAGTATCACAAAATACGTTCTTAGTTTTATCAGCTAGGCAATATTTGTCCATCTGTAGCTGTCTCAAAATCAATTTACTTCCCCTTTATGCAACATGATCAGCAAGCAGCTAGCATCATCTTAAATCAAATATATCTCATTGTCATTATTTTTTAGTTAAATTTAAAATAAAGTAAGCAGTGAGCAAGAAAATTTGCAGAAGTTTCTACAGTCTGTATTAAATGCACAGGCTGCTTGGATATGACTCTCGCTAGACCCTGACAAGTAATGTGTTGTGGAAAATTCTGGGAAAACTGCTAAGCAGGTGTAGCTCTAGCAGATGAACAAAAGAAGTGGAGGAAAAAAAAAAAAAAAAAAAAAAAAAAAAAAAAGAAGTGATGTGATAGTCCCTGAAGGGCAGTAAGTCGAATTAGTAGGTAAAGCTTCTATAAATGTTTTAATGGGAGCCTTCTACATAAGAAAAAAAATTAGGATTTTCTCCATAAATTTTTAACATTGAATTCCACTTGTCAACTTTCTAATCACTTAGACAATAAATAAAGTTGACAGAATACTTAGCAAAGTACTGCTCATATAAATTGTTAGACATTTGATGATAATATTCACTGAAGAGCATATAAGAAGCTAGAAGTGCACTAAATATTTTATATATTAATTCTCAATACAAATTCTCAATATGTACTGAAGTTTTAGGGAAGATATTATTTTCAAAAGATTACTATGGAACATCTTAAAAATTTTATATAAATGCTGAAGAAATGTGTTAGAACTTAATTTCCTGAAGACAGGAAGAAGACTAGAATCAATTCCCTACTCAAAAAAATACTAAATAGCAAAACAATATGACTCAGATTTTTTTTCTGATTTTCATGCTACTGGAGACTTGATAATTGTGAGTCTGTTTGGACATTATTTCCTTGATATTTCCACAGGTCATTATATAAAATAGTCTTGCATTTTAGCAATATTTTCACTTTTAAAAGAAGCAAAAAGGTTTTCCATTTATGAATGTCGCCTCAGAATCATGAATAAACCATTATTCAGTTCAGCACAATGCATTTATAAATTGTGCATGATGACTCCCTATTTTAGGTAAACTTAAGCATCATCCAAAGACAGCAGTATTGCTGCTGGCAAATGAAAAAAGGTTGTGCATGAAATGGAAAAAGGTTCTGTCTCGGTGAATGCTACTTAATTGCATTCTTCCACTGACAGAGAATAAGGGAAAGAATTTACTGTTATAATAACACTAAAGGTGAAGTTGTAAGGTGTATATATCCAGCTATATATTGTTGTATATATTTAACAAAATGCTAAAAATCATTCTGGTTTAGAAGGTTTATTTAAAGTCCCATAATATGTTTTCAAACTTAGTTGTCCAACTAATCACACTTTCTTTGGATAATTCTGTTATGCCCACCAGAAATTTAGATTCATTATTTACAAATTTCAGTATATTTTTCTCATCTGGAAATTATCACTCTAAGAAGATTTTTTCCAGGACTTGTGTTCAGTGATATTTTATTTTTCATTTTCCAAATTACAGAGAACATCTTTTCCCTTTTCTTTGAAGGTCTCTTAAGTCTGTATCTTTAATTCCAAAATTCAGCTTTTTTTTTTTTTTTCCAGTCTTAATTTTCAGATTAGGGCCTGAAAAAAATTCATATAAGGAAGAATTAGACATTAGACAGCAGCAACTCTTATGTGTGTGTGGCACATTGGTTCTTGTATAAACAGTTAATTTTAGATAGACATGTTGCTTTAAAATAATTGAACAGAGATGTTTCCTAAACCTAGGTTTTTATGGATTTTCAGTTTACAACTACTCTTTTATCTTTACTGATTACAGGATATCTGCTATGAAAAGTAGGCCATGTCCCTCTGTATTATAGCGATAGGTACTCTGCAGACTATAAAGCATTGCTTATTCAGGCAGATATAGTATTAAATACAGACTTTGTAACTGAGTACAGCAGCTTGCCAGAAGGTAAAGTTCACCAGAGGACTGCCTATTCAAATGCATTTATCTGTCTTTTTCTTGTGAAATTAATATCCTTACATTTCTAACTGCTCCCTATGGCATTTATGCAGCTTGTGGGCATGTTGGTCAGACAGACAATGATCACTTAACAATGATCAGGAAAGCTCGCATATGGGACAGCAACAGAAGCTCTACCATGAAAGGCATCCTGCACATTTAGTATTCTCTGAAAACACAAGAATTTTTCCTGTTGAGTCATGCATGGCTGAACATGCCCACTGGAAAATACCAAAGGAATTAATATGATTCTTCTGGACTAAAAGGTATGAAAGTCCATTAGCCATATTTCCAGTTACTGTATGAAAAGAAAAAGAACAATCTACATCATCATAAGTTACTTCTCTGTCAGACTGTGTAATACTTAACAAGACAGTTGCATTCTCCAGTAAAAGTCCATGGATCTTAGGTGTTGGTTCTAAATCTTAGTAAGCGTGTTCAGCCATGAAGGATAGGTTACATCTCTAGCTAGTTTTTCAAATGACTGCAGCAGGTAGCAGACCAAAGAACATAGAGAATCTGTAAAATTGGAAGCAATTTCTGTAGGTTATAAAAAATATAAATTGCTCTTCCTCCATCATCCATGGTGAACAAAATTCAATCAAGTGCATTAGCTATTCAAGCTCAGTTGATTTTCTCAAACAGTAAAGGTATTCAAGATGTCCACATACTGCTGACAATGGATGAGAGACTTGTGCCATTCTGAAGAGGAAGAAAAAGCCCCACGGATGGCATGTCAAGACAGTGTTGGGTGCTGATGAATGAGCATCAGCTCTATAAATCTGTATAAAATCCTTCTTCTTGAATACAAATGATTTATAGTGAGAATGACCTTATAATTTCCTCATGGAAGTACACAAGAGATATAAACGGTTTCAAAAGGAAATGTGATCACCTAGCAACAGTTCTGATCTGCAAATTTCTAAATCTCAGGAATAAGAACATATTTTTCAAGGGTGTCATATATTCTCAAGTCACTTACATGGCTGTTCACTCTCTCTGTTGACTTATGTACTTTCCTTGCCTTTGCCCAATTTACATGATCGCTGTTCACTTCTGTATAAACAGTGTTCATACATCTGTGCTGTAAGAAGGGCACCTCCATTGTTTAGTGAAAAGCAATTTCTCCTTTGACTCTGAGCCTAAAATTAATCATATAGAGATCTTTTTCACAGTTACTCATGATAAAGAGTATGTATTTCAGAATTTATAAAAATGTACAATTGTATAAATGTATAAATTAATATAAAGCTTGCTTTGCATATGTCATTGCTCCTACTGCCTCACTAATTTAATTATAGAGTTCATATGAAAAATTAGTGCCAACATTTAAATCCCTTTCTCTCAGTAGGTTTAATTGCCAGTGAAGGAACCAAAGTTCTGTTGAATCTGAGTTTGAAAAGCTATACTTAACATCCTTACAGTTCTCAAATAGGTAATTACCTTACTACAGAGAATCCCTGAAACAGTAAGGAAGTTTAAACAGCAAATTCTCATGGACTCTTCATCCACATTGCAGAATCTTGCCCTACTCCATGCAAAGATATAATGTTTCTGTCTTCAAACCTTCTTTTTTTATAAAATTGTTCTTTAAGAAGAATAATTTTCTTTTCTCGTGACAGAAGTAACTCATTAGTCCTTAATTCTTTGTGCTGGGACAAGTCTCACAGATCGAGGCAGAACTATTAGAAACAGAGTTAGGATTAATTTCCTGATATGACTACAGATCCAGATTCCTGTCATGGAAACCGGCAAACTGCGAGAATGTTCTATGCAGTATTTTGGCCTGGGCTCTTAAGCAGTCTCTCAGCCAGTGTCCAGACAGGGGTCAGGACAGCATGGATTTAATTCCCAAAGACAGATTTAATTCGTTTGGTTAGGAGGAGAGTTTAGCTGTGCAAACACAAACTAATAATGTGCCAGGTGGTCTCATATTCAGTGTCTGAAGCCTTTCATTTACTGGAGTTGGCAAAATCTGTGTGTCTTAAGAATATACATTACTAGGTACTAGAATAAAGGGTTCTTGATATACAGTGTTGATTACTTCTGATAGCTTCTTCCAGGCTTGGTAAAAAGTCACAAAAATACCAACCTGTAAAAAAA
>VZRN01000282.1:3917-79559 GCA_013397935.1 Dasyornis broadbenti
GGCGCGGAGCGATGGCGGCGGCGGGGCTGAGGTTCGACGGGCGGGTGGTGCTGGTGACCGGTGCCGGAGGAGGTGAGCGCCGGCCGGGGGTTCAGCACTCGCGGGAGGCGGCGGAACTGCTCTCGGGGAGCCCGGGCGGTGCGGGCTGCGCGCAGCCGCCGCTGTCCGCGGCCCTGGCAGGTGCCACGGGGCTGGCCGGTCCGGCTTTGCTAGGGCGAATCAAGTTGTTTCTCGCAGAGGAGAGAAGCGAGGGAGGGCTGTCCCTGCCGGGCCTCGGCCGTGCCAAGGCTGTGCAGGGGTCACGGCCGTGTCTCCTGCTGCCCTCGGGAGCTGCTGCCGTCCGAGCCCGGCCCGGCACTGTCCAAAGTTGGTAACCCCTCCGAACGGGCAATTTCTGCTCTTGAAACACACGCAGGGAGCAGCGTCGCAGCCTTCCTGTCAGCAGTGGATGTCCTGCCTCAAGCGCTGTCCTGGTATCCTAATTCCTTCCAGTTGTGCCTTGGACCTAGTGCCTGACGCGTGAGGCCCCGTGGTTTGGACCAGTGCTGCTGTAGTGGGGGTTTCACGTGTGCCATCGGTGCTACAGAGAGCAGCCACCCACCTGCTCCTGACTCCTCTGCCCGCGTCGCTCCCGGGAGCCGGCCTGGAGGCACCTGGGAGCGGGCAGCGGAGGGGAGAGGGAGGGGAGAGACCTTTGACAGCAGTGGGGCCGGCCTGCGCTGTTGGTGGTCTGCAGGCTTGGTCTCTCCAGGGAACGTGGTTTACAGTGGAATGCTTGGTTTTGCCAGGAAATGTTTTTGTATTTGTTGTTATGGCGTGGGGTTTGGTTGGGGGTTTTTGTTGTGTGTTTCTTTCCACTTTTATTATTTTTTTATTCCTTCCTCTGTGTCCATGCTTTGACCTTTGCCTACTGTGATAATTAAGCAAAAATACAATCTGTCAGTGTGGATGAGTGAGAGGCAAAGTTTGTGTTTGTGATGAGCTGCTAAAGGAGCTTGTTCTGCCATTCTCTAAGAAGGTTCTGCCCTCTCCACACTGGAGTTTTCTCTTATTTTGTGGTGCTGCTCATAGCCAGAGGAGTAATTTTGAGGCCCTAGATTAAGTGATGTCTTGTGAAGAAGATGCTTTGGAAAACACTGAACAGTTCATGTACATCATCTGGAGATGACCGACTTGATAATAATTGAGACCAGGTTTTTTTATTGTGCTTTTCTGCTTTTACCAGATCTGTATTTATGGGCTTCTCCCTATATAGTAAGTTTCACTGAAGAACAAATTAAGAGCTTGTGTAATAGCATAACAAGGTCACTGTGGCAGTAACACAACTTCTAAAAAGCATTGCACTGAGTTAAAGTTGCATGTCATAAGTGTGTGTACAGTGACCCTTGTACTCCTAGTGTTAAGACTGCTTGAAAATGGTTTGTTAATAGGGAAAACTGCCCTTGGATGTTATATTTCACAACAGCTGTTTAATAAGTGGTTGATTAAATTAAAGCCAAGATAAAGAGAGGTCCTGTTATCTACAGATTGGTTCTCATTTTGCTTTTATTTACTTCACAACACTGTAGTTAGACTGCATTACTAAAAGCATTGTTTTTCAGCATTGATTTTTTGGATGCTGGTGAACAGATTAGAGCTGGGAATTTGTTTAGACATCTGTATCATCAATTTGTGTTAAAGTGATACCTGTTTTCACATACACAGACATCTAAAAAGTGTTTCTTTTCACTTCGAACAGATTCCTTGTGAATTACTGTTCCTGCCTGTGTTGGGCATTGTTTATGCACCTGTGTTGGTTTTTTTTAAGATTAGTTTTGGTTCTCGAGCATTCAATCCTTGCTTAGCAGTTGACAAGGCCAGCACATATAACATGGTCTTGGTTTTGTGCACTTCTCAGTTGTGTGGCTTTTCAAAACAAAACAAAAAAGGCTTTTGGTTACATGAGGCAGGGGCTGTATATGCACCTCACATGTGATACTCTCCGTTGCAGAGGCCTAAGGGAGTCTTAAGAAAGTTTTCAACTTGTTGCTGTGACATTAGTGTGCTTTAGAAGAGTCTGAAGAGTTCTTTTATTTTAAACCATTGGTTTTTTTTGAGAACTGGCTTTGGATATCCTGGTGAGAGGCAAAGATATTGTTTGCACTCTGTAAAACTTTTTTCTGACTGATCATCTTTTGATTGTTCAAATCTCCTTTTCGTTTGAAATGAATAAAAAACCATCAGCACCATTGATCCAAATAACTTTTCAATGGTAGAGTGGATGATACATCTGTAAATCATTTATTGTAAAGAATCACTAATTTCAAACACAGCTAAGGATCTAAGCCTGAGTGAAGGTCCAAGACCCTCGCTTTTCTATGTGATGCAGAAATGACAGTCTTAGGATAGGCAAACTGTATATCTGTTTGGTTAACTGAGGTATTAGCCACTCCTTTGTATCCATATGATTTTCTCAATGCTCTTCTGTCACAGTTAAGTTTTGTTCAGTTTATTTTTAAATCTTAACTTTAACTAGGGAAGTATCTTATTCACTTAGAGCGTAATTAATTAACTTGAAACATCCCCTCCTTCTTCAGTGTTACACCAGGACATTAAACGTTCTTTCTTTCAAGTGTATTTCTCTATCACAAGCACAAACTCAGCAGCATACACCTTTCCCCGATGCTTCTGTTGAATACAATAACAAAGAGTAAGCATGGTTTGTTTGGGTTTTTTACTTTCGACTGGAGGTTTTGTTTACTGTTTATCTGTTTGTTTACTTTTATATTTTACACTTATAAAAGACTTTGAACTCTTGGGGGAAATAATATTGTACTTTGAACCTGCAAGGTGTTTGTGTTGAATTGGTGCATTTTTCTTAATGCAATTAATTTTTGTGTAGCTTTTGTCTGAATTGTGATCCAGGAGACAAATTCACTCTTTTTTTTAACTTTTTCTTTTTTTTTTTAACTAGGTTTGGGCAGAGCATATGCTCTGGCTTTTGCCGAAAGAGGAGCTTCAGTAGTTGGTAAGTTTTATCTTAACTAACTTCATCTAGACTGTAACCTTTGCCTTTTCACATAGCTTGCATTCGACAGTTCATGCCCTTTTTGACAGTAACCTTTGTTATGTAATGGCTTTCTGTCTTATCTTTTGCTGTTTAAATTTTGCCTCTAAGCTTTATTCTCTTATGAAGCAAGTTGCCCAATTTTGTCCAAGGGCTTACCTTTGCTGGAAAGCCAGTTCAAGTTAGATAATGTCCTAGATTTGACTTTCATCTATGCATACAAGTCTTCAGCATAATCTGTGACCAGAGAGTGTGTTGTCTTAGGTAAATACTACTCAGAAGCTTCCAATATGACCATTTGAATATGTGAGTATGTTGTCTTACAGTGCCTTGTCCCAAGAAAGAAGTTACTGAAATGTAACTCAGTAGCATTGTTTCTTTCTGCAGCTCAAAGGATAGAACTGTCTGTTCTCAGCGACAGTGCCAGATAGCTGTCAGTAAAGGTTTTCAGGTGGTTTTGTAGTTCCTTGGTTGAATCTTCTTAGGGCGTATTTAGTTGTGAAAAATGCTGCATCACAAGGCAGTCCTGAAGGTTATGTTCTTGGGTACTCACCGGCAGTCAGCATTGCCATTTTGAGATTGGCCCTCAGGAAAAATTTGTTCACTGAAAGGGTTGTCAGGCATTGGAACAGGCCATGGAAATGGTCGAATGACTGCCCCTGGAGATATTTGAAAGATATGTAGATGTGGCACTTAGGAGCATGGTTTACTCCTGGACTTGGCAGTGGTAGGTTAATGGTTGGGCTTGATCTTACAGGACTTTTGTAACCTACATGATTCTGTGATTTTATGATTTCGCTGCCTGTGAATGAATTTGTACAGGTATTGTTGATGAGTTCAAGATGAAATGTTTAAAGAGATTGCGGACAAGAACTTGCTCACTGTTTTTTAGTAGTTTTTCTAATGAAAATTCCAATCTCAGTTTACAAAATTTCCTAAAACTTTTCTTCATTGATTAAAAATGATTATGTGTGTAGACAACTTAAAAAAAAATCTAGGTTGTTTTTTCTTTTTTTTCTGGCAGTTGCCACCTTTGATACTTGCTGTATTTACCGTGGATGTCAAAAATTCACATTTAGTTCTTACTTAACAAAAATTATGTCACTAATGCAGCCGTAATATTTTGTATTGACTCTCTGTAGCTGGTGGTGGTCTGACTTTCCAGAATGGTCTGAAGGAAAATGTGTTATATTGCCTGACCACAGCTAATATTTCTTTATCTCTTGGCGTTACTGTGTAATAGCTAAACAGTAAGTTAGGAATTCACTGTAAGTGCAACTTCTTGTTTCCTTTTGGAAACTTTGCCACACTTCAGCTTGTCTTGCAGTATTGCTTTACAATTACCTCTACATGCTTGTATTTGTTTCTCTTGTTCTCTTATGATTCTGACTTCAAAGAGTCGAGAATTTATTTGTGTAAACATTTAGTTTTTTAAAACTCAAGCAGATATGAAACCCATGCCTTGTCTCTTTAAAACAAATCCCTTTTTTTAAGTTATGGAAATGAACTTACATTGTGAGAACAGTGATCAAATATTCAGGAGGAATATTTTGAGGAGTTGGAAGAATAACAGTAAGTCCCAACATGGCTCCGCTTCTGTTCAGTCCTGCATCTCTGTTGAGTGAGTTGCTGTTGGTGTCATTAGACTGACCAGAACAACCTAGATGGAAAACTTCCTCATCACCCAAAGGCTGCCTGCCACCACCGATTTTTTTTTTTTGTCATGCTTTGTCTCTTTCATGCCTTTCATCAGGAGAAGTTGAAAGCAGGAGGGAGGGCTGGATTTGCCTTTGTGTTGCAACCTGTGTTATGTCCAGACCTACTGTTTCTTCCGGTCTACCTGAGGGCTCTTCTATGTTGCTGTTTTTGTTTAGTTTAGAGTCATGCTTTTGAAGCATCTCTCCTCGTATGTATCTTATCTGTACTTTTGTTTGCATAGTGAAATGGTATTGAATTGCATGAGTCCTTTAAAAACAAACTGGAAGATCCAATCTAGCAGTACACCTACATTGTTCCACGTGTGTTTGTTTTGTGTGACACCAGACACAAGAATTGACCTGGCTCATTGTTTAAAAAAAACTGTTCTGTAGATGTCAGGTCCTCAGCACCAGCTGTTTCACCCTTCAGATTTGATTCTGCTGCTCTGCTAATGACACACTCATACCCTTAGAGGAATTCTTGTCTAAGATTCAGACTATAACCATGCTCTGTCACAACCACTGCAGTTTTCTAGCTCTTTTCTACTGCATGTTTTCGACTGAAAATTGCATGATGTAAAGCTTGGGCTTAAAATAATGTTGTTTGTCTATTTTGTTGTTAGAGGTTTCTTTTATTTGTTTGATCACACTCATGGAGTTATTTTATTATTTTCAAAGCCTAGAATAACTCAGTTCTTTCTTGCATACTCATTTTTGTTTCAATTCCGTTAGTGCCTGTGCTCAGCCTAAGGTACTTTGCTGCCTTGGAAAGTTTTCCCAAATGTTTATTTAAGTTTTTGTCAGCAAATTACTATTGAAGTGCACCATAAACATGTATAAACTTGTCTGTGGCAGAGAGTTGCAAGGTCTTAACAAGACTGAATGGTTTGTATATATGTTTACCACAAAACTCTTCTTTCCCAGGACAATATAGAAATCCTAGTGTTGTTCCTGACTATTTCCTTTAGTATCATGGATGTTGTAGACTGAGCAGTCTGCCTATGTTGCCTATCCTAACACTTTACTACACTTAAAATTTTCCTTAATGCCTAACCTGAATTGTGTTAGCTGCATGTTTGGACTGTTAGATATCAATCTATTTATCTTGGAGATTGTCTCCTTTCTTTTTTGCATCGATCTGTTAATATACTTGTAGTTCCTGTGTCAGGCTGGGTGTTTTTTTGGTTTGGTTTGTTGTTGTTTGTTTGGGGTTTTTTTTGTTATGTTGTGTCCCTCTCCTTTCTGTGCTCACTTCTACTGGACTTTGGCATTTTCAGTTACTCATAAATTTTCTGTAGACCTTCTTGATCTGGGTAATATAGAGGGATTTCGTGATGTGTGCTGCAAGCTGTGTTCCTATTTACATGGAGAGTTTAAAAAAAAAAAAGGCACATAATGGGTCTATTTCATTTTGTGATGATACAACAGACTTGCCATTGCTGTTTATTGTCAAGACCAGCAAGAATATTCTGCATATTTTGTGGGTTTCACTGAGTCTGGCTTCTTGAAGTTAGAAGGTAGAAAGCTGGAATTCACCATGTCAAAAGACTGTTCAGCAAAATACCAGTGTTGCATGTACATTCAGTCAGTTCTGGCTTTCTTACAATTCCATTTTGAACCTATTTAAACAAAACTTTTTACCATTTTTAGAAGTTTTTTGTCCAAATACAATGTTGGTATGAGATTTTGTGGGAGTGTTTTTGTTCCCGTTGCAATTCCATGAAGCTGTGGTGTGAGCAAGTACAGGAGTGCAGCAAAGTGTGGTGATAGTACTTTCCAGCTGCCATTAGTGATACGTGCCCCAGTGCACAGAGCAGCCTGGGACAGCTCTGTGTGTCAGGTGGGCCTTCTTATCCCACAGCAGCAGGATCTGAAGCTCCAGAGCAGGAACTTCTCATGTTATTCAGGCCACTGGATCCCTTTTGTCCTGGTGTTCACTAGTAACACTTTAGCTACTCTATTTAACAGGAACAAAGTATTCTTAGTCTTGCTGATAGTTCATGCAGCAGTTAGAGCAGTTTGACAAGAGAGTGGAATAAATTGCCTATGATTGGGATGTAATCTAGATATTAATCTCTGAACTAGAACACAATTACAGAGGTAGCCTGGGCAGGGCAAGCAAGTTGAGTATGTGGTGGAGAGGGGGAGCAAAAGTTCTGTTTTCCATGTTATTTTAAAAAGGGGGTAATGTACATTGCACTGCTTTTCAAAAAAAAAAAAAAAATCGTGTTTCCTGCTATTGTTCTCTCATCATCTGTAGTAGTTTTCAGGAAGATCCAGATGCTTTATTAATACTCCTTATAACTTCCAGTGTGATAGTGAGGTAAGGACAGACTATGAAGTCCGAGTGTTAACAACAAATTTTTGTTTCTTTGTCATGCACAGTGAATGATCTTGGAGGTGATTTCAAGGGATATGGCAAAAGCTCCTCAGCTGCTGACAAAGTTGTCAATGAAATCAGAGCAAAAGGAGGGAAAGCAGTACCCAATTATGGTATGTTATTTTTCCAGAGGAATGTAATGCCTTTTCTATAGGAGTAGTGGACATGTTAAATGAAAAGGTGACGCTGCTTGGTGAAAGACCACTGCCAGTGTGTCAATAATGTATACATTAAACAGGTGTAATATCATGTGGAGTGGGGAGACAGATGCTAAAAGCAAGTGCATTAATTACTTCTTTTTATTAAGATTTGTCTATTAATGCCTTTCTCTTTTATCTTATTTTTTAACACTTAAGTATTAAGCCGCTGTCCATCTGCAGTTTTTAGAGGCCGAATGGGAATGGGTGGTTCTTGCTTGCTTTGCTTCGTGTTTTTCTTGCAATGGTGAATGTTGTGCCATTTAGACTGACTGTGTGGGATTTGCTTTAGGCCACATGCAGATAGTGGCTGAATTTGAATTTAGTTTTCCCTGGCATTTTACACAATTTATTTTTCTTAGCTGTATGGAATTACTTGTTAGTATCGTGGAAGTACAGTATATCCAGTTAATTTTCTTTGAAAATTTCTGCTTTCTTATAGATTCCGTGGAAGATGGTGAAAAGCTTGTGAAGACAGCCCTTGAGGCTTTTGGAAGGATAGGTACAATTGCTTATGCGTGTTGAAACTTGCTTGCAAGTGAAAGCCATTACAGACAGTGCATTTAACAACATGTGTATGAAATACAGTGAATACTACTGTTGTCACGCTAACACTTGATGCTTATGGTCAATGAAATCTGAATAATAAGGGCTTTCAGCTTTTAATCTGAATGGTTAGCTTTTCTGGGTTTTTTGGTAGTTTGAGCAGGAGTTTAAAGCTTAGTATATGATTCTTGTTTTCCTACCCTTCAGAATTTTGGAACTTCAATAATGGTTAACTATTTCTGTCACAAAGCACAGAGTCTATGAAATGTTATAATTAGCTGCATAGAATTAGCGTAAATAATGTTGCTGAAAGCAACACTTCATGTTTTGGAAGCTCTTCTGCTTATATAAGGTCAAAATGCATTAACAGAAATGAAAAAGAAAACCCTGAGGTATTTTATTTAACAATAAGAGTTCTTTTTAACCATGTGATTGCCACTGTATAAAACCACTTAGTAGTTTTAACTCAGGGTAAAATGGCTAGAAGTACAGATAATCAAAGCCAACAGGAACCTAATTACATTTCTGACAAGAAATTGTTATGATCCAGGTTGCTTTATGAGTTTTGTGACTCAGTGGTTCCTCTGGTTTTGGGCTACTGCAGTAAAGATGGTGGCACAAACTGATGGTGCATAATCGGGCACTCTGAAATTCAAAGCAGGCTTTGAAACTGTACAGGGTGGCTAGGCAGCCAGCACTTCACAACTGTGCATCCCTGTCAAGCTTTGTCCTGCTGAGGTCCCTGTCAGTTTGAGATTTGCCTGTCCTGAAGTATTATGTTGTAATTATTGTCAAGGGGTAGAATTCTTTAATCAGGACAAGGAGCTATAGAATATATGTAATATAATGTATATGTCCAGTGTTCTTTTCTGTATATATTTAGAAGTGGGAGGAAATTAGAAACAAGCTTGTATTTTATCAGTGCATTGAATTAGTTTCCTGTTTTTTATTTCAGATATTGTTATAAACAATGCTGGGTGAGTATACCTGAGGCTTTTGTCTTCTTTGAGTGTGGGCTGTCCCTTTTGTGGAAACAAATGTTGATCTTGTGTTTGTTTTGTTTTCCTAATGTTGCATTTTAGGATCCTAAGAGATCGCTCATTTGTTCGAATAAGTGATGAAGATTGGGGTGAGTTGATTTTAAAATGACTTCAAAATGTACTTTCTGTGTGAGGTGTAACAGGTATATCCCTCCCACTGGAGCAACAAAGGAGAGCAGGCAGAGAAGGCTTACCTTTTGCCATGCAAACTTAGTAGTAAGCTGCTTGTGTTCAGTGTGCAAATCAGGTCTGTGCTGCAATGTATAGTAGGTGTATGTAGTTCCAAAGGGGAAGAACGGCTTTTCTTCCCACTCGTGGTTGCTGAAAGCAGTAAGAAAAAAAGCCATGTGAATTATGCACAATAGTTTTTGTGAGCAGAACATTCTGAGTGCCAGCACTGGGAGGCTAAATACTAAACAGGTTTAAAAGTGCCGGAACTAACTAGAGAGGAAAGCAAGCTGATGTGCCAAGCGACAGAAGAAAAGGCAAAACCTCCAGTGAGGTGGTAGATGGTGATAAACTGGTGGAGAAGACTTTGGCAAAGATGGTTTATCTTCTGTAGTTCTTGTCTGAATCTTCTTATGTGCAGGAATTTTGAATGCTTTTGAATTCTGTGCAGGAGAACCCCATCCAAGAGGCAGTGTATGTGGGCAACCCCCTCATGATCAGTGTATGTTCAGGCACTTACTGAAAAATGGTCTGTCAAAAGAAAAAAAAGCCCATTGTTCTCCTAGTAACAGTTTCAGAGTGTGAAGAGAATGTGGTTTTTTTGTCACGGAGAAGACACATGGTGCATTTCAAGTTGAGAGACAAAATCCTGGCATTATTAAACTGACATAAATTTGTTCCTAGATATAATTCACAGAATTCATTTGAGGGGATCGTTCCTGGTCACCCGAGCTGCATGGAATCATATGAAAAACCAGAAATTTGGCAGGTAAAAATGTCTTCTGTTTTACATTTTTCAGTAGGGTGTAGCAGACTGATGCATGCCAAAGAGTGAAGGAGGAGTTTTGCATTATTTCCTTTCACTTTTCCAGGGGTGAAGCAAAATCAGTTCAAATACATTTTCAGTTCTGATCCCTGTCTCTATCTCCTTAGCCTTATGTTTAAAGGGTTTTTTTTTCCATTTATTTAAATACATTTTTCTCACTATCTCAGACAGAAGTTGTAAGGCTATAAAAATACCATTTCCATTTCTGTTCTTGAGGACTGGTTAGAAATGTTTATTACTTGTATGTTACTGCTAGTCTGAGGGACTCTTGTCTTGCTCTTTCTCATTCAAGTGACTGGTACATGCAGTTCTACTCATAGGTCCTGGGTTTCTTTTGTTTAGTATTGGGTTGTCATGGGTTTTTTTCGTTTGTTGGTTTTAACCCTTTGGATGAATGTACCGGTCTTAAAAGTTATGGGAGTGTTCTTAGTGTGTTTTGGTACATATTACTGTTAATTCAAAAAGAGTACAGTGAAATCAGATCTTTTAAGGTTTTTTCATTTTTTTGTTTTATCAAAAACCAAAAACCTTATCAAAGCACTGATGTGATTATATTAATCTTAACCATATTCACATGGAGCAAACTGTGTGAGCTGTTTTCTCATTCTGTGGCCTAAATAACATTCATGCTTATCCAGGGAAGTGAACTGTGAGGACAGCAAAAGTCTTAAGTCTGGGAGTTTAAAATTAAATTATTTCTTAAAAACCAGCTTGAGTCTAGAGTTGCATCCATTTGAGAAAATGCTTTCCTTGGCTCCTTTTCTGTATTTGCTCAGATAAGTGGTGGTGGGGGCTTCTGCAGTTTATGTATAGAAATGTGCCATCTACAAAATGCCTACTTTACATAGAGTTTGTATCTTTTATACATCTTCATCATATTGAGCCAGTACTTGGAACACATTTCTTTAGTTAGATTAAAAGCGTTAGATTGTTGGCAGTGAGGCAGATTAAAAAAAAAATGAAATATACGTTAATCCCAGCTATACAGTATGTTACAAGTAGATTTGAACAGAATCTGATAAGGCTTCATTTAAAAGTGAAGGTGTAGACCCATTTGTTTTGAATTGAGATGACCTGCAGCACAACTTCTTGCCTCAAACCAGCTGTGAACTGCAGTGGTTTTAGAGCTCTTGTGTGAACAGTTTAGTCACCTTCACAGCAATAATTGGGATAGCAAAGAGTAAGACTTTCCTGTCTTCTTCTGTCATGCATATTAGAATTCATTGAATGTGAATTCTGTGGAATGGATCTTCAGATATTACCAGGTAGATAATACTAAGGGAAATAATTTTCAGTAATCTTCTGAGTGCTGAAACCATTTATTAGTTCTAAGAATAACACCACCTGAAATGCGGGTAGAAATGAAAAGAAATTACTTTTCTCTATACTGGACTCAGTGTCAGAATGTCTTTCCTAGTTTTACAATATAACTCAGAAAGCCTCGTGACTTTGTTAGTTTTCTGTTATCTGACAGTGCTTCAGGATTTGTCAGATGTTTGCTATCCATCAAAAATTAAATAGTTACCTGATTGTTAGCAAAACCAACAAATAATCTTTTCTTATTTACGTACTTGGTTTTGTGGAGTATGGAGACTACAATGCCAAAGCTGGAAAATGCTTTGTATAGAATCAACTAACTTGAATAAATAATTGATTTTTCTTTTTCCCTCTCCTCTCTCCTAAGAATAATTATGACATCCTCAGCTGCTGGAATATATGGAAACTTTGGTCAGGCAAATTACAGTGCTGCAAAACTTGGCCTTTTGGGTCTTGCAAATACAATTGCAATTGAAGGCCGAAAGTATAATATCCACTGCAACACAATTGCTCCTACTGCTGGATCCAGGCTGACCCAGACTGTGATGCCACAAGGTGAATAATTTAAAGTCTATATATACTGCTATTTTTCAGTGAATTGAAGCACAACAAACTTACCTCTTAGAAAGAGCAAGTCCTTTGCATTTCATATACTATAAATTCATTGTTCTACTATCTTTTTGTCTCTGAACTGTCAGCGTATGTACTTTGTCTGTTGTGAGGAATTCTTTTTTTCTGCCACAAGATGTGAAGCAAATTTTCTCACTTGCAAAAGCAATTTCATGTGGCAAGCCTCTTTAATTGGAATCTCTTCCAAGATCCTCCTACAGTAGTGGAAAGGCTTGTTTGTTTCATCATATATGCAATCAAGTATATGCATAAGGTGTCTGCACTTGTTACAGTATTATCTAATTGCAAAATACTGACTTTTTGCGCAACGTGTCATGTGTGTACTTAGTAGTTCCATGATCAGCAGGAGATGATAGTGAGCTGAGTTGCCTAATTTATTGCACAGCAACTAATCTTTGATTGTTTGCTCAGGTTTTAACAGAGTATTGCAGTGGGAAGTCAGTGTAAGGAACATTTTAGGAGACAGTTGTGTGTAAAGTGTAAATTTAGGATAAATAGACTGACTAATTACTTTGGTAAATGACCAGAAAGAAAAATAATTTGGAAAAAAAAGTCTCTAAAAAGAAATTGCTCTCAGAAAACCTTCTATAATCAGCCTATTTCATTTCACTCCTGACCTTCTTTTCTGTGATGATAGGCAGATTTCAAAGCCAAGGAAATCATCACATTTTTCACCCTGGTAGACAGGGTACTGGAGAGTAATATATTTTGTATGCTATGCACAGATTGAATGCTTGATTTTGTTTGAGTGAAGTAGCCTGGTTTAGATCTAAATAATCCAGGTGGTCATGACTCTAGCAGTCTTATGCGTTGTAGGTTTCAGTGATTTATTGCACTTGTTTATAGAAGATCCAAATACATTAAGCACGCAGTGTAAAATGGACTACAGTAGCTGGCATGTTCTGAAGATCTTTAATCTCCATAGAATGATAAAAAACACTTCATAATTTTCTCTCTTAGTCATTTTAAGATGAGTGACATCCTTTGGTCTCTCTGTAATATACTTAACAGTTCTGATGATTTATTTGTTATCTCATTTACTCCATCCCTGTCCAGTTTTCAAATACTCTTAAAAGATGTGAACACCACAACTTTAAGAACACTTTTAGATGTCTTATCAAGTTATCCTTGTTATCTTAGTACTTTCCTATTTGTCTTCAGATATGTGCAAGCACCTGTGCGTTTTCATTGCCACAGTTATGTGTGTTCAACTTGGCCCACATACTCTTGTTCTTGCTAAGAGCTCTTAAATGCAGTTTGTAGCTTTGGTGTTGTTTTGGTTTCTTTTTTCTTAAACTACTGCTACTTATTTCTTAATTACTTCAATAGTGGATTAATGCACTAAAAGCATTAATTCACTATTGCACTAATTAATGCATTAAAAGCATTAATGATAAGTCAAAGGCTAATTTTTGAGACTAAAGTGTGTGTGGCATAAGGTGAAATATTTTGGAAAAGCCTAAAGGATTTGTTATGCACTTAAAACATGCTAAATTAAATGGAATTCAACTTTCTTCTACTTGTATGGAACTTCTGAAAATTAATTTCTGTTTAGTTTTGCTGTTGAAGAAGTACTCACAATGATCAGCTTTCCCAGCTCTTCATCTGGGAGAATCTGGGTGTAATTGAAAATACTTGATGACCTTTAGCTGAGGAACAGCTACATATCTGTTGCTACTAAGAGAATAATATTCTAAAAGCTGGAAAAGGAAATTAAGCAAAGTTATTATTCAAACAGTGGATAGAGTATCAGGTAAGAGCTGCCTGGACAACCACACTCTGTTCCATGACAATGTCTCCATTTTCAGATTGTTTTCTGCTGTGCCAGATGTCAATGAAAATCCCAAAATAGGATTGATATATAAATTTAGCAGGGTTGATAATTCCCTATATCATTTGGAAAAATCAGCAATTCCAAATGAGATAATTCTTAAACATTCAGCAGCTGCAATTATTTTCATAATATCTCATCTCTATAGCGGACTAGCAGACTAAACCCAAAATTGCTCAGGTTCATCTCCATCAGGATTATGTATGGCTGGTTTGTCCTTGTTTCAGGCTGCCTGTCAGATGGAAATTTAGGAAGGTTGTCTGCTTTTGCAGTCTGCAGAAAACAGTATTCCCAACATTTAAACCGGCTTTCATCTCTCTGGCTGAGAAGCAGTGTCATGGGGTTTGATGGCATATATGTATCTCACAAGTTGTTCATATATATTGAATCTTCAAATGTTTCATTTAGTTTGTCCTTTCTTTTTATGACAGAACACTGTTGATTAAATTCTCCTGGCTCTGCTATTCATCAGAAGGTGATAGATTAAATAATTTGGGGAAACTGTAGAATATTTATATTTCATGATTCCCCCCTTCAATTTTCTCTAGATCTGGTCGATGCTTTCAAACCAGAATATGTTGCTCCCTTAGTAGTTTGGCTTTGCCATGAGAGCTGTGCAGAAAATGGCAGTCTGTTTGAGGTAATTTTTTTATTTTCCCTTTCTTCCCCTTCTTTCACTCCCTCTGCTCCTTCCCCCAAAATCAGTTGTTTGTTTTATCTTGTCCAGTTTTAAACTTCCTGCTGAAATTAAATTATTATATGTCAACTACATACTCATCATAGACAGAAGAAATGTTGACCCTGTTGTGCTGTATTTAACAAATACTTCAGACAGTAGTAGCCTTGTTGAATTCTGGTCTATACTCAAAATGCTACCAATATGATTGTTACAATTCTTATTGTACTCTTTTAAGGTTGAAAAGATATCAAAATTCAAAACATATTTTTGTTTTCTGAAAAACATATAAAGTAACCTGCATGAAGGATTAATTGGTTAATTATGATATTCATAATAGGATATTGTCATCAAGCTGCTGACTCATATATTGGTTGGAAACTGTTTTATGTTGCTAACATTCAGGTGCTTAACTAAACTGTTAAATACAACTAGCAGCAGTTCAGAAATTTTTAATATGTTGAGTTTTTTCTGGAGTATAATTTTTGTTTCCCAACATTACCAAAGCTTTGCTTTGTGGTGTTATAAGCTGATGATACTCTTTTTTTCTTGGCAGGTGGGAGCTGGATGGATTGGAAAATGTAAGTACTTTTTGTTGCAGGATGGGTTTTTGAATTGACATCAAAACTGTGCAAATTTTCTTTATGGTTAACCTGTATGCTCTAGACATTTTTTTTAATTCAGGAGACAAGATTAATAAAAGCCTAGAGTTCTGAGGAAACTGTTTATATTCAGTAAAAGTAACAAGTTTAACTTCATGTTGGGAAAACTGGTAGCTTAGGTATGTGCATTGTTATGCTTTTGAGCTAACAATAACAGAAAATTTGCCTAAGTAACTTTAACTCTTGGATCCCAGGCATAATTTGAAGTAGAATTTGTGGTGCTAAGTATACATTGCTGGCTTTTCTTGATAACTTTACTTTTTCGTGATATAAAAGTAGCACATGCTGGTAAACAGGCAGCTTTTTCATTGCTTTTCACCTTAACTTACACTTCTTTTAAAATAATGTATAAACATGTTGAATCAATAGTCTTCTAAAATAAACAGCAGCTATGCTACCTATGTATTTTCCTTGAGTGACTCCAGTAACTACTTTAAATATGAATGCAAAGTAAACTTGCAGACAATACTGAGACTTATGAGAAGAAGAAATATTCAGTGTGTGAAATGTCTTGAATTTTTTCCTAAACACATTGAACCTAGTACAAACATTATTTTCATGAACTGTTCAACTTTTCAGCTTATAAGGGTATCACCAGTGTGCTGGAAGTAGGGTTGTTAATTCAGTAAGTCATTCTGCCTTCTTTGAACTTTTTTTTCTCGGTTGGTAACCATTTTGTACACTTCTAACTAACTGCAAGTGTTGTGTGTAACTGGAATAGTGTTTCCAAGAAGTGTGGTAAGCAGGTTAAAAGAAGCAGGGCAGTAGTACAAAACATCTTACTGCCCTCCACAAGGAGTTAGGTTTTAATATAACTGAAAGTCTGCACTTTGATCAAGAGAAAATACCATTTTTCATTATTATAATGGCTATTGTTGTAGTTACTGAAATGCAATCAGATTGTTAATGAGGTACCAGTAGAGCCTTATTCATTACCTTCTGCTGATTAAGGACAAACCCAACATGACTAGTTAAGTACTAGATTTACAATCCAGGGAGTCTGTATCCTTACGGAACTAATTTCACCTTGGCATTACCAGTTTCTCTCAGGTTATAGTGTTGAAATACAACTTCAGAGACCATTTGGAGGTGCTGGCTACTGGTATTAATGTTCTTTCATGGCTGACAAGTAGTTTTCACTTTTTCCCTGTAGGTTTACATTCTTTCAGAAGATTCCTTCAACTATTAATTGTTGATAACTTCAACAATTAATAGTTGAAGTTATATCAGAAAAGAAAGTCTGTAGATACATACTAGCTACAACTTTTCTAGGTTTTCCTAAAACTAGTGTTTCTGAAGAGTAGTAAGTCTTTTGTAGCTTCAGTGAAATTTAAAACCAGCGCTATTCCCTTTCTAAATAGTGAAAGCAGTGAGCCCTTTTAGTCCAGCTAGAAGTTACACCAGTGAGTTACACTGGAGGACTTAAAATGTTTCCCTTATTTCACCATCTTGAAGGTAGTGGCCTAGATGAAAGTTACTGGAAGAAATGAAAAGCTTCTTTGTTACTTGAACGCTCTGGCTCATGTTTCCCATTAGTGCGCTGGGAGAGATCCTTGGGTGCCATTGTCAGAGGAAAGAATCAGCCAATGACTCCTGAAGCTGTGAGAGATAAGTGGGAGAAGGTGTGTGACTTCGATAATGCCAGCAAACCTAGAAGCATCCAAGGTAAGGGAGACTGTTGAGAGTTCGGGTTGTTCAGCCTGGGGAAGGGAATGCTCCGGGGAGACCTTATTGCAGCCTTTCAGTATTTTACAGGAGCCTATGGGAAAGATGGGATAAACGGTATAGCAGGGCCTGCCGCAGTAGGACAAGGGGTAATGGTTTTAAACTAAAAGAGGATCAGTTTCGATTAGATGTGAGAGAGAAGATTTTTACAGTGAGGGTGGTGAAACACTGGCAGAAGTTGCCTGGAGAGGTGGATGCCCCATGCCTGGATGTATTCAAGGTCTGGTCAGACTGGGCTCTGAGCAAACTGATTTACTTTAAGATGTCCCTACTCACAGGAGTTGCAGGGGGGTTGACTAGCTGACCTCTAAAGGTCCTTCCAACCCAAACTGTGTTTTGGTTCTGTATATTTGGGTAACTTGAGTAAGCAAAGCTTAGAAGAGCTTTCTTTTAAACATTTTCTGAAACTTCAAAACCTATAGAACCAGTGAATTTTTTTTGTAAATGTGTTACATTAATCATTTACTGTTTCAGTATGGTCAGATCTTTCTAAAGGAACTTCAAGTTTCTTACCTATAGGATTAAGACATAATGTATCTTTATTAAGGGTTTCTAGAGAAGTGGCATCACTGTCATTTTAAGCATTACAGTCAGACTAATGATAGTGTTTTATTTGATTGCACCTACATGCAGGAAGCATTGTGTAATAGATCATATTTTCCTTTCAGTTCTGGAACCTTGGTTTGTGGTGAATGTTTTCTACCAGAAAGCTCTGGTTAAGTCTTGGGATATATCACAGCAAAGAAGTTCTTACTGTGCCTTGTATTCTTGGGTCACATCACCTCATTGGCTGGTGACCAAAATGATTTTCTCTTTCAACACTTTGTTTACTTCGCCTGTTCCTTGCCAGCATTTAAGAGTGTAGGGCAGAGGGAAAGAGGCATCCTTATGTACAATGCCAGTTGAATTTCAAAGATACTTAAATGCACAGTAGATGTTTAAGCTGTCAGTCAAAAATCCATTAGGACATTTAGTTTAAAACCTTAGGGATCTGCCTTTAGATACCAATACCAAAGCTAGAATAGGAGACAGTTTTTCCTTTCCCTCACATCTTGGCACATTGGGAATGTAACCGTCCAAACAGTAGTTCTAGGTCACCTTACTGATCTTTGGCCTACATATATTCTGTTTCTAAACATATGCAAGTTTATACATGTTGTCTGTTCTGCTATGGAATAGTATTTATAACAACATAATTCCAGCTTTATCGCTTCTGATCTCTTCTACAACCTGTCACATGTACTAAGTTATGTTTATGCATTGCTGGCAGTAAAATGTTGTAGATGGGCATTTCTTTTCAAAGTTGCTTCATCATTATATATGGTATTTCACATCTGCCAGTTGACACTATGAGGAATAAAAAAACTGAAGAAGATTTTGAGCTTCTGAAGTAAATGTGCTTACAATAAAATATGGCAGGTTTCTGCTAGTCAGGAAATCATAAATACTACATTGGCATGAATCTTCTATGGCTTAGCTGTGTTATGAATGTAGCCAAGATACAGCTCTTTCCTTCTAGTGACATCAAGCCACAGATACTGAATAAAAACTTGTGCATTAATTGTCATATTGTGTACACACATTAGGGTTGAGGAGAAGTCTCAAGTTAGCTGAATAGAATTTTTAGTTTTATTAGAAGTTTTTTCTACTGTCAAAGTCTCCACTTTATTGCTTGAAGGTATCTGACTGTGAAATAAAGGAAATTAATTAGAGCACTTGCATTAAAAATTAAAAGGTACAATACCTAATAGCTGCAAGTTAAAGCTCTTCCTTCAGATTTCATTAATTTGAGTGATTTGATGTTGTGAAGAGCATCTGTGTACTAAACTTTAAATCTGCTAAAAAAGGACCCCATACCCCCAAAAAAGGCAATTAGATAAAGTATTTGCTTTTAATGTAGCAGAAAACTCTGTAATCCAAGATACTACTTTTGTTATTACTGGTAAGAAAGGCTTGACTATGTATTCTGCACATAAGCAGAAAGACCAAATTAAATGTGATGCAGAAGCTTCTGAATGGGTGGTGCAGGGTGCAGTAGGTCACATGCACTGCATGTTGGTGTGTTTTCTCCTTGGCTCCATAGTGTACTACTTGCTCTTGTGTCGTTGTGGAAAGGGAATCAGACTGTGTTGTGATAGAGGCCATTCCTGTTTTGCAGACTGTATATTGTACACAGCATTCTGTAGTATCTATTGTACAAGTTAGTGTGTTTACTTGTTCAGTTATCTGGAGCAGCATATGTTACCCATATGAGGCACTCTGTCTCAATGTCCTCTTCAGTTGTGAAGATGTGAACCAGTTTCAGCTAAATCTAATATTTTATAGATCTGCGATTGGCTCTTAGAAATTCATGCACATTTTTAATTCCCTTAGAAACTTATCTATTTACAGAAAACATCTTGAGTATTCTCATTGCTTGACTTCTGGCACATCTCAAAAGCTTATGTTTGACATAGGAAAAATTAATGTAGAACACATAGGAAGTGTGGGTATATATGTAGGCACACTTTGTGTGTATATTAAGAAAGAATTTGCATAAGAAGAGAAGTGTTGCAGCTTCAGAGCAGTTTTCTCCATTGTGAAGGCATATAGTTCATATGCTCTGTCTCCTTACTGGAAAATGAATTCTTTTGGAAAGAGACGGCCTTTGTTGTGACTGTTTTCAACCTTTGTTCTCCAACTTAATCTTTTTCTGCTGTCTGCTGATGATTTGCTGTATAAGAGCAGGCAAACGTTTAACGTTTGCTGAGGTGGTGAATATTTAACATTTCAGAGTTCACTGATAGTATAACAATTTAAAAAATACCCCCATACCAATAATAAAATAATGTATTAAGTAAAAGGTTTTCTACTGGGTTTGCTTCTGCCAAAATTATACCCTTGGTGTAATTGTATATTTCTTGGGTCTTAAAAAGAACCTTACTCAGTGTGTGGAGTCATATGTTAAGAAGTAGTTAAGTCTACTACTGAAGCAATAATTTCAGACATCCTTGTGTGTTTTCTGAAAACTCGTGTACCACTCTGTGCTTTCCTCGTCAACTTTAACTGACGGTACTCAAAATGAATGCAAAATAAACACATCCTTATCAGTGTCTAAACGTCACTTATCAGTGACTTTTAATGGTTCATCTTTCTTTTTGGGTAGTCTGATATTGCATTGCTAGCTCATAACGATGTATTTGATCATAACCTTAAGTCCAGTTTCTTATGCCAAGCAGCAAAAGTACGGGGAAGACTGAAATAAATTAATATGTTGAGACATTACCCTTGCGTGCTACTGAAGCAGTCCCCGGGAGATGAAAGGAATATGTTAGCACTGGGGTTCTTACCTGGAAAAATTATGTAACATAGTAATTCCGGAGGGGGAAAGAGAAATTAACATTTTTTTTTCCCTTTATTAAAAAAATAGAAAACAGCAACGTGCTTCCTCCAGTTTTACTGCCTGTATTTGATGATATTCTAATAGCTTGCTTAACCATTTTCAGGCAACCCAAAGGGGTGGCATCTTAGAAGTATCTGATAACCAGAGGATGAAAACCACCTTGAAACATAAAGAGTAATGTACACTTTTTGCTGATACCTTTCAAAAAATTTGGGCCTGGAACTAAAGACATGGTTAATGTCCATCATAGATATAAAGGATTAAACCCAGGAGTACTTCAAAGAGCATTCCATATTTGAAAATTAGCAGATGTGTTACTAAATGATTCTGGTATGATCCAGTTCAAGTGCTTTTGCTGATTACAAATATAACTGTAGGCCAACGTCTTGAAAAAAAAAAAACAAAACAGTTTTGATGAGACCTTCAACATCAAGGGTGAAAAACATCACATCATACATTTTAAAAAAAGTTAGAAAGAAGGTTGGGAATTCCCAGCCTGTCAGGCTCAGCTCTGTGCGTGGGGAGATCATGGAGAACGGGGAGGTGATTGGAGACAGCCAGTACAGATTCACCAAGGGCAAGTCCTGACCAACCCAATGGCCTTCTAAAATGGAGTGACATCTGTCTGAACTTGTGTAAGGCCTTCAACACAGCCCCCATAACATCTGTCTCTAAATTGCAGAGGTACAGATGTGGTGGATGAACTGTTCAGTGGAGGAGGTGTTGGTTGGATGGTCACATCCAGAGGGTAGTGGTCAATGTCTCAATGTCCACATGGAGATCAGTAATGTATGGTGTCCTTCAGGGCCTGTATTGTATTGCTTTTCTTTTATTCATTTTATGAATGAACAAAGGAATAAAAGAGATTGCCTTTTAAAGGGTTCTTATAAATTACGAGTCTTATTTTGCACATTTTCACATTATGTAAATGTCATAACATCATCTCATATTGTGACAGAGCTTGTATCCAGAGAGGAAGCTTGTCTTTGGCAGAAGAGGTGGCAATATATGTTGGTTTCTTAGATGTTCCTTTTTCTTCACAAGATTCAGGCCACAAACGAAGTGTTACGATGATTCTGGCAGTGAGACTGCTAAGCAAGTGATAGTTTAGGAAAACAGGATTCTGCAGGAGGGCATGCAGTTACCTTGCAGGGTATGTAGAGCAGGGCTTTGTGACAGAGCAACATTGTATTAGTCCAAACAGCAATCCATGTCAGTGTGGGCGCAGAGCTTTTGAAGTCGAGGGGAGTGACTCCGGATTAAGTTAGTTTAATAATGATTTTGCACTCCTCTGATTTTTGTTTTTCTGTGCAAGCTTCTCATCCTTTTGTTTGATTCTTTCTAGTGTTTAATATTGGTCCTTAGCCATATTACACTTAAAGGTATAAGCTGTTCTTGATGGCCTGCATTTACCATAGCTGAACTCAGCCATGCATCATCTCACCTAAAATTTTGTCATTGTTTAGTCTCAGGTTTACTTGCTTTTCTATCTGTCTGATTCAGGAGAGAGATTCAGTCCAGAGATTAGACCTGTGACTTGGAGTGCAAATAATTTTTGTGATAAGAAAATCAGTAGTAATTTTCAGATATTTGCTTCTCCGACAGTTGAAACATGCAGCGCTCATTATCTTCTCCTTAACACATTGAGATAGGTGTCATGGTTTAGTGGTGGTTACAGAATTGATGGAACCGATGTGTAAAAATCACTTGTCCTCTACTTTTGTGGGGATGCTTGTAAAATGCAGCACCGTGCTCAATTTGCATATATTGTATTTAAAAGTGAACTGAGAAATACCAAGCTATATCTCATTTGCTGATGTGTTTGTTTGTGTCTGTAACTCAAGTGTGTCATGTATGGTTATCTATAAGTGAGTTTTCTTCCATTCCTTTCTCTAGAGTCCATAAGTGTATTGAGTGATGCTCTGAGTCAGATAGAGTCTCAAGGGAATGTTTCCATGAATTCAACAAGTTCTGGGTCAGTGGTCTCTTCATCTGTTGACATGGTAAGTATATTTGTCTACCAGATGGACTCAAAGCTGGGTGAAAACCTTGAGCAGAGAGACTTGTGTTGCTGACAAGCTTGTTCTCTGGCTTGCTGTCTGCAAAAAGAAAGATGGGGTTTAAACCATGAAGCAAGGAAGCAGAACAAAAAATATCTCCAGATTTCAGTCTGTATTTTTCTAATTGATTGGAAAACTTATGGGTAAATAAACTGAATAATGCAGAATCCAGGTGCTTGTAGGCTCTGATAAGACTCTTTAATTAGGGTATTGTTCAGAAAAGGGTGGTATTGTTCAGGTTGGGTGGTGTTGGACAGTGTCGTTTTGCTCTGTCTCCTTCTCTATTGATGATTTTTCCTTGTTACCGTCTTAATATATATACCATCATTTCATTTATGATTTGCTTTAGAAAAAATCTTAGGCACTGTTGGTAGTGCAGCTGTATGAAGCTGCACCATTTATTCTTGAAGTAGATTGCTTGAAGCAAGATATAATGCCTTGTGTTTGGGTTGCTTGTATTGCAGTGAATTCATTAATATTTTATGGTATATTTATTACTCATACTTTATGTGTACATGTGACTGTAAAGAAGATGCTCAAATGTCAAGTTTGTCTGATAGAAGAATTGTAGAAAGAATGAAAGTTCAATATTAACTATTTTTAATTTTTATTTAATATTGACTTCTCATTTCCAGGCAGGCATTGTTGGCCGTGAATTGCGTACCAACGTGTATAAATATACTCACTTGGAGCCTATTCTATATGCTCTTGGTGTGGGAATGTCAACTAAGGATCCAGACCACCTAAAATTCCTCTTTGAAGGAAGTGAAGAGTTCTGCTGTTTACCCAGCTTTGGAGTAATTCCTGCTCAGACTTCCATGTTTGATGGTGTTCCTTCTCTTCCAGGACTAAATATTGATCTTGCAAGGGTATGGAGGAGTTAAGCAGCTAATTTTGCATGTGTGTCATGTAACTGAAAGGTGACTTCAATTAGTATTTTTGTAATATTATTAAGTTCCCTTTGTTCTAGAAAGAAAAATTCAGTATTTGGTAGTCTTCCATCCTAAGAAATTATTCATTTCCTTCACTTGTATAATGTGTCTTCCTATGATGACATGTATGATGAATTTGATATTCAATTTTAATTTATGTTCACTATGCATTTTTAAACCACAAAAATGTAAAACTTTCTTTGAAAATGTTTTGGGGATGAAGTTAGAAAAACGAAAGAATAAAACTTGGGTTTTTAAAAATTTGTTTACTCTGAACACTTTCTAAAATAGCTGTGTATTGACTTGGGGAAGAAAGCAATCTATTGATTGTTTTTACAACATTTTCTTTACATAGATGCTGCATGGTGAGCAATATCTGGAGCTTTATAAACCATTGCCAACTTCAGGTCAGTCCTTCTGTGTTGCTGATTTGTTTTTCACTGTGACAACAGTTCCTGTAGCCATATTGTACATAGAAATAGGGAAGCTTTTTTTCAAACTGTATTACTGCATATCCCTTTTACAAGAAGTGGGGGAGAAGGGAGGAAACTTGTTGTGTTCTTGAAGGAATTCTGAAACTATGTTTTGAGATCAGATGTTGCTTTTCTATACTATACTTAGTAAAGTATGCTTAATTTTTAATATAATTATCAAATACACTACATGCCTATGTATTATTCATATAATTTGATACGAATTACCAGAACTTTAAAGTATTTTGGTAAGATTGTATCATAGAACTTTTGGGATGTTTACTCTTCGATATTAATTGCATCTGTGTGCCTAGAAGAGGATAAGATTTAAGTTATGTATGTACAGAACAAATGGACATCCTAATGAGGAAGCTAAAAACAATTACTTTTCTTCCTGCCACAATTCTCAAGGTATTAGTTACTGCAGTAGCAAATTCTTTTCAGAGATGGCTGACTTTTCCTAGATTGCAGCACCTGAGAGTTACTTGTTAGAGTCATTCAGGGTATGCATGTGTCTGGATTTCTTCATTAGTAGTTTTTAAAAATTAAGGTTTTGAGAGTGTAGCAGAAAAAATTTTCAATCCATAAACAAATGGCAGAATTTCTGTTGAAACAAAAAAGAGATATCTAAAAGTTATGTTAACTTCAAAGAAATCTTATGATTAGTAATGGATTGACAGGACTTCATGAAGACTTTTATTTTTGCATTCCATAGGCTAATTTATTAACATATGTCTCTTGAGCAATAATCTCTTTAGCGACAAACTTCAGGGATCTCCATGCCCTGGCTCTGAGCTGAGCTGAGCTTCTGTGGGACTGTGGTTGTCTCAGCTCTCTTGAAGTCTGTGGACAATCCTTAAATGATTGGAGCTATCTTTGACATTAGCAGTGTGTTTGACTCTGAAAAGTGATGTGTGTTTAGCTCCGAATGCATGAACTATGGCAAAATTCAATTTAAAAAAACTCTCAAAACTTAATAAAAAACCTCAAGCAAAACAACACTCAACATCTTCAAACCAAGATTTGCAAAGATTTCCAGACGCTGTTGTTACAGTCATGATGATTGTGATTACTGTGACTTTTACAAGGATTATGGTGATATTGATAATAACAATTACAATAATAATAAAAATAATAATAACAGCAATAACAATGATAGTAGTAGATAAGGAAGTTCGTAAGTAAGATAGTAAGGAAGTGGAAAGGGTGATCTGTGGGCTTCAGTCCTGAAGCAAAACCTTACAATGTGTTCATGTTCTTCTTTTCTTACAGGACAATTAACTTCAGTTTCAACTGTTGCTGATATTCTTGACAAAGGATCAGGAGCAGTGTTGCTAATAGATGGTAAAATATTTTATGGCTTTTGAAGGGGGTGCAGTAAAATTTATTAGGCTCCATTTTTTAACTAGCTGTACCAATAACTGCCAGCTTTTCCACAGAAAAGACTTGAACCTTGTTAAATCTCAGTGAGATGTGGCTGTGTAGTTGTTCCTGGGCAGTTGACATACTGAAATATGAACGCTTTCTTCCTGTGTGGGTAGAACAATGCATCATGCAAACTGATCAAAGTGTAATTGTTCTTGGGTAGTTAACATACTGAAATAAGAACACTTTCTCCCTGTGTAGGTAGAATAATGCAGTATGCAAACTGATCAAAGTTCTTTAATAATGATAATACTTTCTCTTGCCTGAAGGCAACCAGTTTATATTCTGCCACCCCACAGTAAGGGGCGTGTGTCTGCATGTTTTCATGTGTTTTGTGGGTGCTTTTGCAAGGTTAATCATGTGTGTATGTTGTGTGGACTCATCTGCAAAGCACCGATATTTAAGAGCATGTCCTGCATTCCTTTTTCATATCTACATTATTTTATTCTAAACAAACCCCATTTCTTTCCTCTTGTAACCAAGTTAGAGGATCAGAATGTCTCCAGAAGTTGATAACTTGTAGTTTTCAGAATCTTGCTATCATTAGATGTGATTAGACCAACATCCTATGGGAAATCAGACAGCAAGAGTAGGTTAACAGGCAGTGGATCTCTAAACACTGTTAACCTTTTATTCCTTCAGTGGTCAGATGAAATTATAAATGGTTTTTGCTGACTGTTCTTCCTAGCTGTGTTTTGCTTTCATACTGGGCCAATATGAAGCTAGTCTATTTCTGCAACGTGCAAAAGTTCTTTCTGTGAGCAGAGTCTCAGTGGTTTTTAAATTTGTTCTGGAAATGGAAAGGAACGTTATCAACAAACCATGCTATGAATTCCAGTGTAAGATATAAGGGAGTGAAACAGATACAAGCTGGAAATAGGAAGCTGAATCTCAGTTCAGTGTAAGAAGTCTAACTTGTTCAAAAGAAGGAACAGGTGATCTTAAACTCTGGAGCTCTTCTCATACAAGGTACTAGTACCACTTTTTGTATGAGTTCATAATCTACTTTACACACTGGGTATTCTCAATAGCTTCTAATACATCGTATTTAATGGTGCAATTCTACTTTAAATAAATTGCTAATGCAGTCTGAGATGCTGAAATAAAGCTAATTTCAGCACTGTGTTGTCAAATATTTTTAGCACCTTGAATGTCGTCACCATTTTGATAGCTCATTTTTTAATTTTAATGCTTTCATATAGATGAAGTTCATGATATTATATGAAACAGATCGTTAGTCTTCCCTAGTTGGGAAGTGACTTGGAAACAGTGTAAGTGTGACCATTGTCCCTTCAGTTGTTAAAAATGAGCTTTATCATGTTTCCAGCTAAACTTGTCTCTTGTAACAACATATGCTCGCTGTATGAAAAAGGAGATTGAAGACAATACATGACCATCCTCTTTTTTGTCTTTCAGTGAATACGTATTGCGGAAAGGACCTAGTGTGTTATAATCAGTTCTCTTTGTTTTTTGTTGGAGCTGGTGGATTTGGTGGAAAACGAACATCAGAAAAGGCCAAGGTAAATCTATACATATCCATATTAAAAAAAAAACCAAAACACATGAAGACTTCTGTCAGCACTGGAATGAACTAGGAAGTATAAATGAGTATTTAAGCAGTGTGGCTACACAAACTCAGATGGAATTTAAATACTTTTGTTCACTGGAGAGCCTGAGTGAAAAGGTACTGTTCAAGACTTGGGAAACCAGTAGTTTTGTTTTGAGAGTTAGAGAGAAAAGTGAATTGCTAAACATTAAACAGATGACCTATTCTTACATTCGTATATTTGAAATGATAGACATGGAATATCCTAAGGGTAAAGCAGTGTTAGGGTTGAGCATGCAGTTTCTAGAAAAGATCTCTAGGTGTAGCTCTTTGAAAATCTATGTGCTTGCATGGAAGAGCGTAAAGAGGAAAAGAGAAGCATTATGGTTTAGAGCTGAACTTTTCTGTTTTCAGAGAGTTAGCAAGTAGCAAACAATGTCACATGAACACAGAATGCGTATGTCAGAAAGCTTGAAGTAGCTATTCAGATACCTGACATTGTCCGCTTCAATAGTGTGTTTGAGAACAGTGTCACCTGTGACTGCATGCTGTTATTGTAAATTAGAGCCCTGAGGCACTACAGTAATAGTCAGTTGAATAGAGGGTATGTTAAGCTCAGTATTTTGAACATTTATAGTGCAATACATAGGTTTCATACATCTGAAATACTGTAGATAATGTTCTTTGGGCTTTTTGCATGTAAACTTACAAGTTTTTTTACTTAAATCTGTGTGAATTATGTAGAAGTTTTACCATATATAACTTTACACATCACATCCTGAAATGCCTGCTGCTTCAAAGAGCCTCTGTATAGTAAAAAAAATTCACAGGAAATTACTGCAGATGGTGTATAGAGGTCTTTGAAGGAACCCTTAATTCTTCTGCAATCAGATTTTATAAGCAGTGCATGTTAAAAAAACCCCCTGTGGTTCAAAGGAAAGGTGGCTAACCTAGAGTGATGACATCAGTGAGTCCAGTGTAGTGCCTTGGCACGTCTTAGTTAAACATTGCATTTTAGGCAACTGCAATTTCTTCACTCTATTTTGTGAAGTACGAGAATGTTATATGAATTGGTTTGTATTTTTAAGTACAAAGAAGACCTGTTTCAGGCAGCTCCTTCCTCTGATAGAAAAACATCCCAAAATGTAGTTTCATTAAGACAACACAATGATACAGCAATTTCAAGAGGCATCTGCATGCAAGAGGCCAGTTTCAAATGGTGAATTTTCCTGCTTTCTTCTTGCAAGCCTTCCCAAGTAAAAAGAGTTTCATGCCCGTCTGTGCAAAAAAACATCCCAAACTGATGAGACATGTTACAGTGTGTCTTTTTGTCACTTTACACTTTTATTGTATTTGAAAATTTTATTGCAAGTTAAGAGGAACAAATTTCCAGCTTGAGGTGTATGATGAGCAACATGTTGTGTAAGTCATATGTCTCTTCTTGAGTTGAGGGTTTCTTGGCCTGCTGGTAAAGGGGTTTCATTGATTATTCATATTTTGACTAATTTTAATGGCTCAGTAAGTAGAGCTGAGTTTCTTTAAACCAGCAGGAGATAGATTGGCTAGCCATGCTTGTTTTGAAAGCGTGTATAGGTAATGTTACCAAGCTGATTGTGTAGGTCCACCGTGATTCTCTGAAGTGACAAAAAATGGCTGCTATTATCAAGTGTTCCACCAGAGAAGAGGTCTTGCTCTGCTATTAATAAACAGGGAAGAGCCTTTGCTTTTATTAGACATGAAACTACACAGCACTTGGTTTCTTTTGATTTCTCTTTTCTTTGGTAAAGATCTGACACAAATTAAGATAAGTAAAATTACTACAGGTAAGAGTCAATTTGCTTCCTTTCATTTTAGACCTTATGCCAGTTTCTTTCTGGGCTTTTTTGTTTGTTTTGAAAACACAAGGATAGAGGAGAAAAAAATTAAATTCAGTTACTCTAATAACTTGAATTGGGTATAGTGTCCTTTATGTTTATCATGATCTAGGATGTTCTCTATCAGTCTGTTGGTAAAATTTGTATCTTTGAAACTGAACTATGAAGCTGTAGATTGCACAAGGAACAGCTTGTTTTTGCAGTAATGTGGGGCTTAATATGCACCATGTAATTGCAAAAAAAAAAAAAGTGTGAAACAAAAATATGCTGGAAGCTTTTAAAGGTGAAAAGTGATGTAATACAGTCCATGGGTGAGGTAGTGAATAATTTTGTTCTTCATTGTACTTTAAAAGTATTATTTCAAAAGCTTCATTTTTGTTTCTGTGTTCCAAGACGTTAGTATTCTGTGAGACAACATTTTTTTTCTTAGTGAATAGTTCTTGCTTGAGTTTTTTTGGATAACTTGGAAGAAATGTTATCAAGCTCATCAGGTGTATCATGTAACTGCAGTCAGGATCTGATGCCTCAGGATCGCCATCTTTGTCAGGCTAAGCTTGATAACAGACCTTTTTTGCACTAAATATCTTTTTCTATTTGTCTGTAAATGTCAAAAGGATAGGAGGAACCTTGAATTAGTAAATATTGATTCTTTTTATACAAAGCTAGACTATTTCTGGAATTAGGTACGGATAAAAATTTTTTGCTGTGAAATACTAATAATACTGTTACTTCTGCTTTAGTTAACAGCAAATCCACCCAACAGACCTCCTGATGCTGTAATTTCTGACGTCACAACAGCTGATCAGGTAAAGTTTTGTGTGCTTTAGGTGTGGAAATCTTTGTTTTGTTTGGAGAAAGCAATGTTAAATGATGTTAACTAATGGTTCAGGTTTTTTATATACCTCAGGTATTTAGTCGTGTTTATTTATATTTATATGTATGTACATATATGTGTGTATATGTGTGTATAAACCTAAGATTTCTTCTAGCTTATGACAGTGTGTTCAATGTACTGTGTAAAACATTCTTTTCTTGAGACTGATGAAATTTTATAATTGTTTATTACAAATTTTGCAGAGAAGGAGGAGATGCATGGTTTATATTCTGTTGTACTTTTGAAAAAAAAGGTTCAGGTTTCCTGAAATTCACACCACATGGTGCAAGCAAACATACTGTGACAAAAAAAAAAGTGCTTGTGGCTCACAGTTTTGAAAAAGTTAAATTTGTGTAGTAGGAGGAGTCAGGGGAAACCTGAAATACTGTCAGACACCTGTCAGGTATGTTTCTATCTGTCCATGCTCCCAGTGGTTCACAGGCATCTGCTTTCCCCAGGCAGAAGCCTGTGCAAAGAAATACAACCTCCTCTCAGGATAAACATATGCAGGTGTCAGACAAATGAGAAAGGAAAGTCTGAAGCTACCAACATTAGGACGCTGAGTGGTGTTTTCAAAAGCAACTCAGTCATGGCAGGAGGCTGTAGCTTTTGGAGATAGAATTAAAATGTTGAGCATTAGCTGAACTGTGGTAATTGCAATGTCTGCTTAGCCTCTCTCTGATTACATACGGAGTAATTAAGTCTCATCCAGCTGATTCCCATGCTTGAAGTCCAGGTTAGTCCTACACACTTCAACGAGGAAAGAGACCCAAGATCTGCATTTCTGTTTCTGTCATTGATGTACTAGCTGCATCCTAAAACTCACAGCATCAGTCTAGCAGGTACCGGTGTCTAATTCTTCTCAATAGTTTTCATCAAAAATTGACAGGGTGAGCAAGGAGCAGGGAATGGTGAGGGAGAACTTTGTTCCTGGAAGGTGGCTAAATATAGTGGAAGGTGCTCTCCAGCAGCTGACCCTTTATTAGGTAAGATACAGCCTCTCTAAAGGTCCTGTACTTGAAAGTATTTATTTTGAATGTTGGAAAGATTCTCCACTGCATGATTACATTGGAATTGATTCCAGGCCCATAAATTTTCATACGGTATTTATGATTGCCTTCTTCATATGGTAATTTAGTTTCTGAGCCTTATGTCCAGAATTGTTATTGTGTATAAAATGCTCAAAGTTCATGAGATAAAAGATAGTAATGACCCTATAATGCAGAAGTTGGGAAACTTTGCTACTGCAGAATTGATTCCTGGAAATAAAAAGTAGCAGAGAGAAGCCACTTGTTTTAAGATCTACTCTGACAGGTAGATGTGGAAAGAGAATTATTCTCCAGTTAGAAGTTAGAGGAGCCACAGCCAGTGGACTTCGATAATCACAAGAAGGCTTTATGTACCAAATTATTCAGTAGCATCTGTGTTTCAGTGATGATGACAGGATGGGTGTACAAGAGAGGGGAATGTGTAGCTCTCGGGAACTTTACAGACAGATACAGACTTTCATGTGAAGGATAGCTGGGGAAGAAGTTTTATGTTTACCAAGATTTTACATTTATCTGTCTGTGGAATGACACATAGCTACCCAAAATCTTCTTTAGAAAATGGAAGCTGGCACACAAATTGCTTCAAAGTTTTGAATTTCTTAGTGTTCAAATGAAAAGTGTGTTGGCAGAAATGACTGTCGCCATTCAACTATTGAATTGGTACAGAGTATAAGACAGACTGGAAGAGGCAGTTTACAGATGGCATTTGATTTAACTTAAACTGTACTAATAATCCAGTGATAGTTATGACACTCAGTTTTTGTGTTAGCATAATTACATGGCTAAACTGCTCTTCATAATTAGCATTTTCCCTGTTAACTTTTGATATGATGATCATGTAATAAACTGTCTGATGAACAGGCTTCCATGCATATTTTAGAAATATTTACACACCTGTCTTTCACTGAAGATAATGACTGTTACCTTGAAAGTTTATTCAGCTCTAACTCTACTGTAGTGGGTTTTTTCCAAGAGGAAGAATGTTTCATACCAAATGAAGCACTGCTTAGTGGATACTGGGAATGGAGGCCTAAATAACTCTTTTTGCCCATCATTGTGCAACGGAAGAGGGGGTACAGCCACTTACAGTTCCTTGAAAAGTCTTTGTGCTATGTGACCACTGACAGAACGAAGTAATCTCTTTGGTTAGTCGTATCAAAGACTAATAGCAGGAGGTATAATATATGTTTATCCCTCTCAGATCTGCACCCATTTCTGAGAAGTTCTTTACATTCCAGCCAGTGCTTATGAATGGGTTGCAGTACCATGATGTAATCTGCCGTAAGGTGAAAGTGGCTAAGAAAAATTGAGAAGTATCTGATCTTCTAAAAGCCTTTAAGGATTAAAATTGCATCTTACTGAAGAAGGACATAAAATATTTCTTCTGTATTCATGAATTCTTCTGAAAAGAACTAGATGACAATTTTTCCATCTTGCACTGTAGAGATGTACATGTGTGGTGTTATTTTTCTGGCTTATTCTCTCTCTGTAACCTGAGCTTTGCTTTACTAGACGAGTGCCATAAATTTTTTGAATAAAATAGACCTTCTGACAGAAGACCAAGACGTCTAGAGGGTGTTTGACTATTAGCCATTAGCAAGGGATGAATCATTCAATTTCAACCCTATAGGGAATGTTTAATGTAGTTACAGAGCATTTGTCCTGACGATTTTCAAACTGAGGGCTTAAATTAATCAATCAAACTGATTTTGCTGAATGGTTACTAATGCAGTGAAAAATAAAAGGCAGAGAATGACCTGTATCTCTGGAGAATTTTGTCTACGTATAGCTTTCACTCTCTTCCTAAATGTGTTGATTTCTTGGGAGCTCGTTTTCTGATGACACACAAGGCAAGCTGCAGTGGTTATTTAAAGTGGATAATACCTTAAGTAATACAAGTAACTTTTGAGGAGGGAAACAAATAAGATGTCTTGAATTTGTTGTGGACTTTCTGTGGTTTGTTGGAGGTTTTTTTTGTTCATTTGCTCATAGAAAAACTCAAAGTATTCTGATATTCTACATGTTTCCTTCAAAAAACTGTTCTCTATCTTCAAATATCAGAAATAACATTCAGAATGACAAAGAGTAAACAGCAGAAGAGTAGAGCATAGAATGAAACTTTTCATGAAGTTGTTTCGGTTTTACTGTTCTGTTTTCTCCCACCTCTTTCGGAAAGCTACCTGTTTTGTTTGCTGTATGGCAAAACTAAAGCTGTAGTATGTGGAGTTCGCAGGACTTCCAAGTTTTTGTTAATGTCAGGTCATCTCGATACAACATCTAATAATTTTACAAAGTATTTGCCAGTAGAAAAATTCTCTTTGCTTGCAACAGTATCATATATTTCACTAAAACAGTCTCTCACATTGAATTCTGACTCTTTGCCCTTGTTACTTTTATTGATAGGGAGAAATAGACATGACAAAGAAGTAAAAAGGACCATTTAGACAGGTTTTGAAAAACAGGGTGTCTCAACCTGTAAAGCTTTTGAACCAGCATGTGTACATGCAGCACCATGTGAGCTATCATGTGTGGATTTTTGCCACAGCTAGTTTTCCATGCAACTTGGGTATCTCAAGCATACGGTACTTCTGCTCTGAGGCTTCCACGGTCAGGGCAGTTTGGTCATTCTTGCTTTCAAGAATTTTTAAGTTTTTCTTTAGAGCTGATGAAACCGAGCTTGATACTGGTCTGTTGAAGGAGCTTATTTATATCCTGTAATTTTTAAGTTGCATTAATTTGGAAGACTATGATACTGTTTTAAGTGTTACAGATATCTAAAAAGATAAAAATTCCAAGTAAAGGTTGTGGGTTTTGTACTCTTAACCTGCTTTGTGTGAAATGTTTAATGATACAGTTTTGAGTGATGCAGACATGAATGGTGTGTTTGTTTCCCTCTTCTTCAGGAACTCCTTCCATGTGCAAGGAGAGGGCTGTAGGCATTGAACTGAGACAGTGTAGGAAGTCAGTTTTTCTGTGTTACTTGTTGCAAGAAGTTACGTTCTGAGAAGGAGTAATGAGATGAAAATTATCTCATTATTAGAGACTGATTGGAACTGCCGTTGTTTGACAATGGATTTTCTGTACTGTTGTCTGTGGGCAAGTGTCACCCAGATATCCTCAGACACAGGTACTGCTTAATCAGTGACTGGTAGGAGAGGATTAGATGGTGGAATTTGGAAGATGGTAATAGGACAAGCAGAAGGATGTCTGAGCATCACAGGCTGAAATTGAAATCCACAGGGGCTGTGTTCTGATCTTGTACACTGTACAGCAAAAATGTTTGATTCTTTAAAAAACTAGACCTTCTAATGTTGCATTGGAGAGCTGGAATTTGTTTCTGCTGCTGACAATGACAACCCTTTCTCCTTTAGTTTCTAATCTGTTAAGCAAGAATCTGTATAATTGTTTGAGGTATTGTAATTGTACAGAGAATGTTTAAAGGAGTGGCATATAGCATTGGGTGGTGATTTTTCTGGGTGTGATACAGGGAGCAGCATAAAAAAGAGACATATATACACACTATATGTATTAGTGGAATATAATGATTCTTTACTCCTTCAGAGATTCTGAGAGAGATTCAGTAAATCATACCTAGACTAATCTAAAAAAATTATGTAAAGCCTTCTGTTCCAAGTATAAATTTAGCACTGATTGACAGGATGTGAAGAAATTGCTGATTTTTAGTAGTTTGGGATTTTTTTTCAACCGTACAGTTATTTTTCATTTTCTCTGAAAGAGGAGAAAATAATTGGCCCCTGTCCTGTTTGAAGTAGTGTTATCAGCATCCTGTGACTAAGACTGCGGGAGTCACCTTCCCTTCCTGAGTCATTCTCAGTCCTGCAGTCCTGCTCACACTGCAGCTACCTAGGTTTAGTTTTTCACTGTGTCAAATTCAGTTAAAATTGCAGTTCTTAATGTAACTGGAAACAATTGTGAAGACAATTATGCAGAAATCTAGTTTGTTGTAAAAGGGTGGACTTTACAATAAAAACTTACTAAAAAGAATTCTTGGAATTAAAGAGGGGCATGGGAAGCATTTAATGAATGCTTAATGAATTACTAAGCTAAAATCTACTGTGAAATGTTTTCTGCCTGTTACCAGGAGGTCCATTATTATGAGGCCTTGCTTTACATCTGAGGATGGTGTGATAAGACCCATACAAGCTTTTGTGTAGTTGGAATGTCAATACTTACCTGTGGAAAGCCATCTTTTATTCTACAGTCTTCATATGTATTTTCATCCTAAGCATAGCTAAATATTTGTGTTTTTAGAGAATATAGGGAATGATGAGGGAAGAAACAGAAAGACCCAAGTGATCAATAGCTGGCTCCGAGCCTGGTGTCGGTGGCACAATTTTGGCTTTTTTGATCATGGGTCAGTTTGCACAACAGCAGGCTTGCTGTCCACAGATGAAGTACACCTATCTCAAAGGGATAAAATATCCCTTGCACAGGATTTAACAGAGCTCTTTAAATGAGTTTGTTTAGTAATTTCAGCACTATTGTGTAGCGTTTGTAACAGTAATTTGAAAGTTTGCTACATGTTATGATACTAATGTCAACCCCCAGTCGTCTGTGTTTATTCCTGTTGGGTAGATCAGAATATAATTTTTTAATTATGGCAATTTTGACAAATAGTTGAGGGCCTGGAATGGCCCTCATTATGGTAGAATTTTGTGTGGTAAGGTGATAAAAGAAGAAAAGGTATTAGTCTGGTAGTCAATTTGTTTAAACATGATGGTCTTCCTTACCAATTTTGTTTCCTCCCCTTATCTATGCATGCCTTGGTAGAGGCTATAAAAATTGTTATTCCATTTGAAGTTCCCCAAAATGAAGTGATTTGTCCTTGTTAATTTAGAGAGGCATTGTTAAGGGAAAGGCTTCTTGTATTTTTGCCATGCTACTGAAAAATGACTAATTTTTTATGAAGTCTCTGTCAGAATATGTATGTTGATACTAAATTTGAAAAATATTTGATATGGACAAACAGAAAATACATAAATAGTGCGGGGTGGAGAAGTTTTATGTAAAGTGAATTACTTAAGTACTGTGGTAAATTTGAGCCCGTGAAGCATCAACATTGCCAGTTTAACTGGAAATTTACACTGTTCTTAATGTGAATGCGAGCCCATTGGCACGTGCAGATCAGATTGTGGCTGTTTTTCTTCATGAGATGCCTTGACTACTTTTGCTCATAGATAAGCGGTTAAAGTATACATATATACACGTCCATGTATGTACATACATTTGTTCATATATATACACACATGTACTTGGTAAGATAAGCTCTTGAGTAGAGCTATTGTTCTACCCAGCTAGAAGGGAAAATGCATGGATAGTTGGCTTCCTTTTTCATTAGCTTTACCACTGACCTTTATTACAGTCTGCAGGAAGACTGAAAAATTGGCACAGACATGTTTGATATCGCCTTTTCTTTTGTGGTCTGGCAGAACTCCTAAATTGTTAGGAAATGAGACTTGACAGTTTCTATTATTAATTGGAAAACAATTTAACCATATTATGACTGACTTCAGTCTAATGCTCCACATCAACTGATTCTTGTAATTCTCTAAGGATGCAACTTTGGTTGGTTGTTTTTTTTTCTTTCCCCCGCCTCTGCTGAATCCTATCACTCACAAAATGTCCTTCTTTGAGAAATATAGACAGTAGAGCCAACAAGATTACAAGAATTTAATAAGTGCCAATTTTTTTCTAGTTCTTGAATGGCAATTTGCTGTTCGGTTTTAGACTCTTTTGAAAGAAAACTTCAGTAATGAAGAGGGCTAATGTACTTTGTTGAGAATTCCGTTGAAGAATTCTCTTTAGATTGTCACTTTTAAATTTACTTGTTTGAAAAGAAACTGTGGGTTTGTCCTTCACTAAAAATATCTTTCATAGAGTTATAACTTTGATATATTGAGCAAATTCTTTGCCCACTCTTTGGTCCTTTTCAGAATGTCAAACACAGACCCAACTGAACTTCAGTCATACTCAAGTATAAAATTTCCAGTCTTCACTATTTTCCTAAGAAATTATAGGATTAATTGGAAGATAATTGGGGAAAAAAAAAAAAAAGAGGAAGAAATTATAATAAATGCACGTTACGTGCAAAAGTAAAATTACAGTTAGAAATTTCACATCCACAGATGTCATCCTACTGGTACTTGTTTTTTGTCAGGAGGAAAAGTGTTTCTAAAACAGTAAACAAATATATAAACAGCCACAGAGAAGTATTAGCTTACTATTTGCTTTTCTGAGATTTGCATGCTTATGCTGTGGTGCAGTTCAGGATTTTCTTCTTGCTGTTTTTAGTGTATGCCTCCACCAACTCCCACAGAAAGCAGCGACAAGCTCTTAACATTCCACCTTAACTGAGGCTCAACACACATGCTTGTATTGGTGAAAGTCTCTATGAGAAATAAGAGAGCAGTACAGCTTAGTGTTAAAAGTGTAGATAGGTGAAGAAATGACCCGAATATTAAGGGGTTAAAACATAAAACAAATGGATTATGGTTTAAAATGATAGTAAGAGTTCAGAACCTCTTTAGTTACACAGTATGCTTCAGGTAGAATAAACAGTGTTAGGCATATATTGGAAAATTCTTCCTTTTTTGATTTTTTTTTTTTTCCCTTTTTAATGCTTGTCTCTGAGAAATTTTGAGTTTCTTTCCTCCAAACAGAATTTAGTATAGTTTACCCTCATTTGGATAAATACATACCATTTTTTTATAGTCCTAGTTCAAAATACATACTTAGAAAGGGTTCCAAAGGCCAATAATGTGCTTGACTAAAACAAAAATTGTTTTTAGTTTAAAAGCTTTGTTCAATTAAGTCCATGTTCCATTTATATACGTCATCAAATTAAGCTACTAAATTCTTGGAATCTTCATTAGTTAATGTGGTGTACTGATTTTCTCTGTACTTCTGGGAAATTTGCTCTAGAGAGTACTCTACTGTCAGTTAGTCACTGGATTTCACTGGAATCTGATCAGGGGAAAATATTTTATTTCAGAAATATGGGCAGGTTGGCTTTTCATATCTCTCATAATATGGACTGCTGGCTGCAGTGCATGTACAGCAAATACAAGATTTGATAATGAAAATGCTAAAGCCACACAGGGACAGAAACCTGAAGTATAGTAGCCATATTCTTTATGGTTTCTCAGGTTTATTCACATTCATAGTATATAAAACACACTAAATCTGTATTTCTCTACTTTTTTACTAATGAAAGAGAGTATTTAACATGAAGCAAAAATCTTCTAGAAAGTATGGAGTGTTACTTTGGGGTTTTGTTTGTTTTAATACTGGGATCAGCTGCCCATGAATCTGCTATGAGAGAAGTGTATGACAATTTAAAACGAAAAAAATTAAGGATATTTCTCATCTCTGTAAGACAAATCTATTGTTGGAAACAGAGGATTGTGTGTGTGTTATAAAAAAAAAAAGTCATAGGTATACTTTTGTTTTACATTGTCGATAAATTTGTCAAGGAAAACACTCTATAAAATTAGACTTCAAGCTGAAGAACCCATGAACAAATTCTAGAAAATGCATTGCTTCACTGTTGCCAAATTTTAGTGAAGCTGGATCTGTATTTCAGCCAAGTAGGTTATTTCTTCCTCCCATTAAACACTTGTATTATGTTCTCATGGACTAAGACCACACATGGTTCTTAGCACGTTTCTCCGGAGCATTGGCAATTTGCTACACAGTAATAATTAATTTCTATTTTACCTGCTTAATTTTGGGAGTATATTATGTAAGGACTATTAAAACAGATTGTGATATATTTCTTAATCTGACATGAATTTCTGGGTGACTCCTGCTTTTTCTGACTCCTTCTTTATTTCTTCAGGCTGCCTTATATCGGCTGAGTGGGGATTGGAATCCCTTACATCTGGATCCAAGTTTTGCTGCTCTTGGAGGTGAGCAGAGTGGTTAACACCCCTCACCATTGTGTTAATATTTGGATGAAGGATGATGTGAATGTATTTTTCATCTATTTTTTACTTTGTCTGTATATCTTTAACAACCTGGAAAATTCAGTGCGTGTTTTATAGCTGTTCTTAGAGTCACCGTTAAATATCTTTACAGTTCTACATGTTATTTCAGTTTGAAGCATTGCTTCTTGTAGTTATAAATGGGGAATGGTGCTTGGACTTTACTTACACTGGAAACATACCTTTTACCCTATTTTCTGTTAAATCTCGTTTATTGCCACTATCCTGTTTTTACAATCTCTATTTCATAAGTAGACATAATTGATTATCAAAGCTTCAGAAGGAATCCTGTAAGTTCTTTGACATATAGTTCTTTCCATCTGAATAATTTTGAGATTATGTGGGTCTTGGTGGAACTTTTTGTTCTTCAGTGTAGTCTTCTCAATCCTAATAAATATAGGAGGGCAGAAGAGATGAAGCTTGTTAGAACTTCTTTCCAATAAAATTGCTTAACTGCACCTCTTGCTAGTGTATTAGCTTGTTCATTTACATAATTCTACATGCCAAAGCACCAGGTCAGAGGCTGCCCAAGCTAATTCTTGAAGAGATGTAATTACTGAAAAAGGCTCTGTTTTCTTAAAATCCTGTTGTAAAGTTATTTCTTCGGAGTTCTTTTCAGGCCTTGCAAGTAGTATAGTGTGATTACTCCAGGCAGACAGAAATTTGATTTACTTAAGAGAATTTCCTGAATATGTATGCTGTCTTCATAAACATTACACGAAACTACGAATCTGTAATAATTTGCCATCAGTTCTTCAGTGAATTTCTTTTTGCAAGTATCACTGTATGGTGTTCTTACTAAAATTAATAGAGCAGAGCTATGCTTCCTTGTTCAGGTCACACTTAACATATGTTAGCAAATTATCTCCTTTCATAAATGCATAGTAATTGTTTTGTTAACTCAGCTTTGTATAATTCTATGCAAATTTATATTCCTAAGTAATGATTGTCCGATACTAGAGTCCATTAAGAGATTTCCCTGGTTTGTTAAACCATTCTGTTTGTTAATGGTGTTGGTGGTTTTGGATAAATATTTCCTCTTGAAGATGCTGGAGGTGAAAAATGCATGTTTTATAATTGAAAACCCAGTGTTTGGAAGAATAATGATGTTAATACTTTAAAAATCTTACAAAAGGAGTAGAAATCTTCTACTTGCTTGCACAAAGAACACTGCCATTTAGTGAAAATGAAATTAACTCCGTAGATGAGGTGTGCCGTTGTCTCAACATAAAATTGCTGCACTGGATTTGGGAACTATGACAGTACCCCACCTATACTAAATGCAAACACAATCAAAGAAGAAATTACTGTAGAGGTATTCCACAAGTATTTTTTTCCGGGTATGCAAATGCTTTTTTCTTTGGGCATATTCACACACCTTCTTGTCATGTAACAATCTCTGTAAATGTTCTCTTTAACTGGCTCTCAGCAGTGTGCACTGGAAGCAAGTGTTCAGCATAATGCATTCAGGTCATTCCAGGATTTTTGTTAAGTCTTCCCATGGGTAATGTTTCAGAAGACATATACTACGTGAAAACACCGGTTTATATTCTTGTGCCTTTGTTCCTGTATCTGGTATTTCCAGATGCTAGAAAGTGAAAGCAACATTTACTTGCGTTTTCTTTTAGTCTAGATACAAAGTAACTTCTGGAATTTTTCTTTGAGTATACATTAGTTTTATGAAGAAAATACTAGGAAAAATAGGATGGGATATATTTGGCTGTTTCTGAGCTCTGAATAGAGTGGTTGGTTTCTGGTTCTGGCATGCTGAATTGAAATATGTTTTTAAAGAGCTAGATGTCACTATAACGTTCTGAGTGATAGCTACTGAAAACTGATGATGTAATAATAGTGCAGTAATCTTTTTAAAAATTGACTGCATAGTAGCTTTGTGCTTTCAGAACAATGCCCATTGTACACAAAAGAGAGTGCTGTTAAAAGTGTGCATACTCAAATATTTTACAGAAAAGAAATGACAGAATGATCAGGCTGGAATACTTACAGTGAGAAAACACATTCCTTTAAGCCTGTCCCTCTATCATGTCTTCTAACCTGATGTGTCAAAATTTCTCTTTCTCACCTGTAATCCTGCTAGCCTTGTCTTTCCTTTGGTCTCATAATTCCCATCTTTCCCAGCATTGAGTCTTTTCATGGTTTAACTTCAGCTAGCAATTAACTAACACACAGCTCATTCCTTACCTTTCCCCTTTTTTCCCTTCACTTCCCTTTCCTCCCCCACCCCCATTCCCAGTGGGATGGAGAGGAGAGTTGGAAAAGAAAAAAGGTAAAACTTGTAAGTTAAGATGAGAACACTTTAACAACTGAAACCAAGTAAAATATTATACTAACAATACTAATGCTGCTGCTACTACTACAAACAATATTGAAAAGGACAGAGAAAATGTGAGAAATAAAACCCAAGAGAAACAAGTGCACAACACAATTGCTCATCACCTGCTGACTGATGCCCAACCCATCCCTGAGCCATGATCAGTGGCTCCTGGCCAGCCTCCCCCGATTTATATCTTGGACATGAGGTTCTGTGTTACAGAATGTCCTTTTGGCCAGGTCAGTCCTGGTTATGCTCCCTCACAGCTTCTTGTGCACCTGCTTGGTGGCAGATTATAGGACACTGAAGAGTGTTTGGCTTAGGTTGGGCACTACTTAGCAACAGCCAAATTTGTCACACTAAATTAAAAGCACAGCACTCTACAAGCCACTAGGGAAGAAAATACATTATAGCCCAGCAAAGCTAGGATGGAGTCCTTGTGGCTTTTTTATCTCTGTCTTGAAGGTGGTTTCTTTTCTTCTGCATCATCCATTCCTCTGCAGACCAGACTTTCTCCTGTCTTTTATTTTTTTATTTTGTTTGGTTTTGCTTTTGCTTTTTCTCCCGGTTTTTGTCCCTTGGGAGAACTTTTCGTGCTGTGTAGGTGCTATGAGGAGTTGTTTAGAGCTCAGGAAAAACAGACTCTGACAGACAAGAATAGGAAATGAGTTTTGGGCAAAGCAACTGGTTTCATTGCCAAGGCTGGACAGATGTATCTGGATTCCATGGGCTGTTGCAAGTGTGATCAATTACTGTTTACCTGCCTTGTCAGGTCAGAACAACCTGTTACAGGAATCAGAACGTACAAGCAGCATCTTTGTAACTTCACTGTTGCACTTTAGCAAATCTGAGGCCAATTTTCAAAGGTTTATTTTGTTGGACTTTGACAGTACTGAAAAAAGATGCAATGCTAATATAAAGCTTATACACTGCCAAGGTTGAGCTCCTGCTTCAAAGCATAGGAGTGTGAGGAAACTTGCCAAAAATGTCAATATAAGAAAAACACTGTAAATTTTCTTTTCTTTTTTTTTTTTTTTTAATTTCTAAATAAAGATAAATTAATCCTGAAGTGGGATTAGAAGACTTTGTCTGACCATTAATAGGAATTCAAAACAGGAAGTATCAAATAATCTTAGTATTGCGACTTTTTAATGATTACAGTACCTCTTACCCTTCATAGGCATACTTACCTGTAACAACTCCATGTCTAGTGTGCCTAGGCATGTGTACTAAAACAGATTATCTCCTTATTTTTCATTTTGTCACCTCTACAGACAGGGTCTAATTTTATTTAGTGAGTCTCACAGAGCATAGGCAGTACTACAGTGCAAGTTGTCAGTGAGAACTTTCCTTTGCTCAAAGTAGAGGAAATCTAACAGACAATCTCAAATTTTCAGTGAAATAAATTAGGTTATAAAGAAAAAGGATTAGGAACATTATTGGAGGAAAATATTATGAGTAAACTATATTAATAGAAGCTGCATTTAAGGTCCTAATACTAAAAATGCTAAAATGTTACTTCTTTAAATAGGATTTAAGAAGCCTATACTTCATGGACTATGCACCTTTGGGTTTGCTGCTAGGAGCGTTTTGAAGCAGTTTGCAGATAATGATGTGAACAGATTCAAGGCAATCAAGGTCTGTGTGTTCATTCTTTGCAGTTAATTTTCTTATTTATTTGATTTTAGTGTGAAAAGAAATCTTCAATGTGGGATAAGTCTTTCACAATGTCTTAACTGACAGAACTGCTTTTACTTTTGGCTGCATGCATTTTTATGCCTCTGTCTTGTATGTTTACTTAGTTATTTAGGCTTTCTACATTGGTAGTTGACTGAATTTTACTCTTTACTTTTTATCATTTGAGTAGAGCCTATGTTTTTAAGCTTTGCACCTACATATGACAGGCAAATCTTTTCACCGCCTCACTTTTTTTTTTTTACCTCTTTTTGCTTTTAGGTTCGCTTTGCAAAACCAGTCTTTCCGGGGCAAACTTTGCAAACAGAAATGTGGAAGGAAGGAAGTAGAATCCATTTTCAGACCAAGGTCAGAACAATCTCATCATTGTGGCCTACAGAGAAAGATGTATTGGTTAAAAGACTGGGGATATGATGGGGAGCAAGAAAAGCTGACTCATTAAGCACACCATTGGCAAAGGCTTTGTAAAGAAATTAAGTAAATGGAATGAAATAGTCGTACTTATTTTATGGTGTCACTAGGATTCTAATAGAAGTACCATTATAGTCACAGGACTTAATACCCTCACATATTACATGAGGACTCTTTTCATTGTGTTGCATTGTTTTGTGTTTGTCCACTGGGGAAGAGGAAAAAGCAGTCATCCTCAGGTCATCATAGTGCATACTTATTTTCTGGAGTTACTCATAATTTTGTGTGTGCATCTTTTATTTTTTAACCTCTGTGTATCGTAATCAATTCCTGTCAGTTTATGCAGGTAAATATGCTACAGATTTAGCTTAGATTGAGTTAAACTTCAGCTGCACCTACAAAGAACAACTTCCTAAAAATGGAAATTTCATAGCAGCTGGACGTAGTAACTACAACAAAACAGAGTTTACACTTTTATAAAATAAGGTTTTGCATTATTCTATTTTCTTTGGTCTTGCTGTTAGCATTTTAAGTGGGTATCCTGTAATCCTTACCTCCATGTTATAGGCTACTTAGTGGATCATCCTTCCAGATGAAGGACAAAAAGCAAATGTTCATCACTTCTGTAGCATTGTATGACATTATCACTTTCGTAACCTATGATTTGATACTGGTATTTGTCAATATTTCCTTTGGCTTATGCAGTGCAATTTACATTGCTTTGCTGGCCAAAGTTTTGCAGCTTCATCTCTGTAAAAATGTAGCCAGCTGTTGATTAGTGAATATGGCAGCAGGTATAGTTGCAGCTGCAGGGAGGATTGGGCAGGCAAACAAGGAGAGCCATCACAGGAACAGAAAATTGCAGTTTTTATAGGAATACAGCTTTCCGGGATATACATTGACTGAAGGAGGTGAATTTATTTGAAGATGTGATGAACGTCAGCAGCTATAGAATTTCAGAATAATAGCACTGTAGAGACCACTGTGTACATAACTTTCCATCTCTAATTAGTAGGTAAGGTAGTTTGGTGCCTCAAGTGATCTTTGGGGATTACTGTAGCTATGTTTAAAAGATACTGTCACCTAGTCCTGACAGAATTCCTAGAATTCATATATTTAGTTTTGACAGTTTCCATATACCGTGTTAATTAATAGAGTTCATAATATACTGCCAAGCTCTTTCAAATTTGTAAACAGGGTGAATTCTTCTGTTGTGTTTAAAGGCTGAATTTGTAATTATGTATCTTTTAGTAATTGCTAATATGTAGAGTTTTGGTGAATTTTGCTACCATTTTTTTTTCTTCCGCAACTTTGTAGTAACTGATTTTGGATAGAAATTACAAGGTTTAACAGGATTATAGAAAACCATCTAAAACAGTTATGAGTTGTGCAGAATTTTCATTCTTACTGTGTGTTGGATTTTTCTGAAGTAAAGCCATCTTTGTGCTGAAATAAACTCTGGTTGAATCAAACTAAAAGTGGACATACAACTTTGATAGTGTGGTTTGAATCCATTTTCATCATTGTCTGAAGTGCAGTGGCAGCAGGTGACAAGCTGTTAGGCATGATTTGAGTAATGGTTAATGTAGTGCAATAAACTAGGCTGTGATACTTGATATTCCTTCAGCTTGGCTATTTATTGTACAACTCTCTACATGCATTGTGAGTGAATCAATTTGTCATCTTCTGTTAGCTGCCATAAGTCAGTATGGTTTGTTACATCCCTCAAAGAGACAAAGAGACAATGCCAAATTGAAACCCATTTTCTTTTCTGAATTAACTCTTCCAAAAAATTAAACCAGGAGGGAATTCAGGTATTTTCCATCATTCTTTTCATAATCTTTCTTGTTTTACAATGCTTAAAAAACTGTCTCTAGTGCAACTTGCAGTATAAGGCATGTGGAGACAGTGAAATTGTCTAAATGGACTCTTGACAACTGAATATCTACCTCAAGGAAAAACATGTTAGAACAATGTCTTTCTAAGAACTATTTATGAAGAAATATTGACAGCAGCTTATAACACTGGAAGTAAATAAGGTTTTTCAACTATTTTGTGAACAGAAAACCAGCAATATATTTTGGTACCGTTTCTCTAGAGGCAAATAATTGTTTTGTTTGAAGAGCTGTTTGAAAACCATAATATAACAACTTGCCCCAAGACTACAGCACATTTATGAGGTGGTTTTTTTTGCTCTGTAACTTTTGTTTTGTCTTTTCTTTATTTCTGATTTTAAAATATCAGGTATACTCCTTAGATGCCCTTCTGTTATGACTTCTTGCAAATATGTCACATCTTTAATGTGTTTTTTCCTCCCACTACAGGTCAAGGAGACTGGAGAAGTTGCCATTGCAGGGGGCTATGTGGATATAGTACCAGCCTTGGATAAGACTTCTGCTCAGGAGCCTGTGATGGTAGGGGGAAGCAATAGAAGTCTTAACTTGCAGAGAAGCATAGTTAGGCTTTATTTTAGTGAAAAACACAGGAAAAATACTTTGGTCGCTTACCAATCTTATTTGCAGTATTCAGAGGAGTTATGAGTTCAGAGATCTGAACACACACATTGTTTAAGATGCAGATGTTAATTGATGTATTTGAGAGGAAAATTTCAGGTTTTTTAAGATACTTAGGATGGCTAATGTAGTTTGACGTGCTTGATGCTAATTGAATTCTCAGGATAAGGATTGTGCTGTATGTTACAAAACAAAGTGGGGCATGTACCAGTGAGGACCACATTTTGAGTACATGCATAACTTAAAATTGAAATTATTTCATATAATATGGATCTGTATCTGTAGAACAAGGATTTTGTTTTTATTTTGTAGATGTTGAAGATCAAACTCTGTGTAGGATGTACAAGTGTCTGACTTTCTCAAGTTTTTCAGAGGCATGGGGAGAGTGGCAGGAAGGCATCAGCATAATTGAAAATGAGATAACGTACTCACAGAAAAGAAGAGTTTTGTCATTGAATCATTTTGAAATGAGACTCTGAGAGGTATTTGTACATGTGATTAGGTCTAGCACACAATGTGCACTTCACACTGTGTATATTTTAAAAAATCCTCTGCATGCATACATGCCTTAAGTCTTGGGTACCAGATTTCCCACAAAAGACAGAATTGTACATGCAATCCTGAGGATGAGCGGGGTTTTTAGTGTGATCTGGAAGATGCTTAAGGCAGTGCACAATATGTTGCCTTAATAAACCGTATCTTTTGTCCCCCATTGATTCCTGCCTGCAAACAATGCAACTTTAATGCATTGAAGTTTATGAAACACTGAGATAGTGATACTCATATAAAGCTTGTGATCACAGGATGGGGAATATTGGGTGATACCTGAGTTGCATTCAAAGCAGCGTGGCCAGCAGGGCGAGGGCGGGGATTCTGCCCCTCTGCTCTGCTCTGGTGTGACCTCATTTGTCGTGCTGCATCTAACTCTGAGGTCCCAGCACAGGAAGGGCATGAACCTGTTGGAGTCCAGAGGAAGGATACCAAGAAAAACTGGGGAACTGAGCACCTCTCCCATGAGTAAAGGCTAAGAAAACTGGGTTTGTTCTGGGAAAGAGAAAGCTTTAGGGTGATCTAATTGTGTCCTTTTAGTACTTGGAGGGAGGTGAACAGGAACTTCTTACAAGAGCATGTAGTGACAGGGTAAGGGGGGAATGGATTCAAACTGAAAGAGAGCTTTAGATTACATTCTAGGAAGAAATTCTTTACTGTGAGGTTGGTGCGGCACTGGAACAGGTTTCCCAGAGAAGCAGTGGCTGCACCATTCCAGTGTGTTGGAAGCCAGATTGGATGGGGCTTGGAACAATTTGATCTAGTGAAAAGTGTCCCTGCCCCCAACAGGGTGGTTAGAGCTACATTATCGTTAGAGTTGCTTCTGATTCAGGCCATCCTATGTTTCTGTGATTTATTCCAGCAACCTGTTTCTTTTTGCTGCTTGTGTTTTAACTTCTGACATTTAGAATTTTTGAATGAAGTTCAAATATTAGAACTTTACTGAACTGCTCAGATTTTCTTTTTTGGCAGAACAGGTGTTTTTCTTTAAATTTATGCTGAGAAATTAAGGTGCTTTGACAGAAATTTGCTGACAGGATCAGACACCCTCCCACCCACTAGCCTGACTAAGTGAAGGTTGGCAAATTAAATGGCACTGGGAACCCTGTTTAAAATTGGAAAATATTAGGCTTAACCAAAGAGGTGACAAGATAGCAGCCTCAGGAGTCTTGTGTTCTGGTGTAAAGGTAGGTACAGTGAACAACTAAAGCTCTGAGACCTCCTTTACTTCTGTTCCAGTAAGATGAAAAATGTAACTGAAGTAGCTTCCTAAAGCGCAGCCGTTTATCCAGTATAAATATTTGTTAAAAGAAAGACAGTGAAAAGCTTGCAAAATAATGTGTTCGGAAAAGTTGAAAATGTAAATGCAGCTAATCCCACTCTTAAATTTTGTCTGCACTGTAGATTTTGAATTTGTTCGTAGTGCAGTATATTTTGAACATCTTCCATGTCAAGTTAAAGTAATGTACTGGTAAAATATATTTTTTTTGTTCTAAAAACTAACATGACACTCACTGTGGAAAAAATGGCAGTGGTTATCCTCCAAAGGAAAGAAAGGGTAATTTAGAAATTCTTAGAGCACTAATTAAAAACCATGTGTTAAATTGTAATGATAAATGACAAATCTTGCAAAAGCAAGATGTGAAATAATTTTAAACAAAAATTTGAAATGAAGCATTTTCTGCTTGAATGTACCCTCTAGGGCTGATGGTTGCTAGAGGTGATTATTTTGTGGTGGAACAAATCTCAATTGCATTTAATAATTTTGCTACAGATACTTTTCTGCACATGGTGCTTGATCTAAGAGATGTATTCAGTACCTTTTAACAAAGTTTCAATTTTAAATCCTTCATACTCTTTTTTTTTTTTTTTTTTAAGACTGAAGGGCTGCAGAGTAACCTTGTGTTTGAAGAAATTGGTCGTCGTGTAAAAGAGATGGGAAATGAACTGGTAAAGAAAGTAAATGCCATATTCCAGTGGGACATCACTAAAGATGGAAAAACAGCAATGCAGTGGAGTAAGTTGTAGCTTTTATATAATACCCTGATGCATTTTTGTTATGAAGTGGGATTAATTATGTTCATTCTAATTAAACTGATAGCTTGGAACTAAACATAATGTAGTAGATAAGTATTCACTGATAACTACAGGTCTGAATGCATTTTGGGTGCACAAATGACAAGGAGGGCAGATGAAGTTTGCAGTTACTAACCTTTCTGGGAACATACTTCTGTAACTTGCCTATTTAGATGTGGGCATAGGCAAACCATTCTTTAGAACTTCAGTGCATTTCTATTTACATTTTCCAGACTGGATTGCCACTGCACTTAGGAAAGCATGTTAAATTAGCCTAGTAGGAGTGTTACAGTAATTAGTCTGCTGGTGATGTACATGCTAACTGATCTAAAACAAATAAGTAATTATTTCTACTGCATTGTTCTTGTCACTTCAGTGAAAATGTAGCCCAATTTGTCTCCATTTAAATTTTCTGAGATCAAGGTTTAATGGAGGCATAATCATGATTTCCCATTTTGTTTAAGCATGGGACTGGTTGATGACGAGAGACTAAAGCCTGTAATAGCAATGGGTCAGAACAGAACTGTTTCCTGATAAAATGAATAATAGAATTATGTGAAGTGATCTGATGGGGGCCAAACCACTTCCTCAAAAACCTTTTCTTAAATTCTCCTTTGCTCTTTTTATAAGGATAAGCATTTTTGAAAAGAAAAAACCCCAAATCTAATTTTATTAATTGGAGATATTTTATTATCTTCGGAATTTTTTTTTTTTGGGTGTTTTTAAGTTGACATGTCTACTGGTCTATTAGTGGAGTGTAAAGTTTTTCCAAAGGGAAAAAGCTTAGTCAGGTTGTAACTTCCAGGCCTTTGTTTTTGTTTTTTTTTTTTTTTGTGGAGAAATGAAAGTCTTCAGGTCAAGTCTGTTGCTTAGACTTCTTCATTTTGATTGGTCTCAGTGGTTAGATGTAGACAAAAGAGTTTTGGGGAAGATGCAGGTGAAGTGGGCTGCCTTTTGACAGGCTGAAGGGAGAGACTCGTAGTAGGTCAGATCAGGTCTACATAATGTTTTGTTCTCTACACTGTGATTTTTTAAAACTATTGTTAAGTTTTTACAATGTCTGTTCTCAAGAAATTATTGTTATATTTAAGAAACTGCATGTCCTTTTACAGAGCAGTTCAGAAGCCTATAATTTCACTTTTATCTTTTCCTAATGTTAACCTGCAGAGATTCTGAGTAGCAAGACTGCTGCTAAGTTTCAGGAAAAGCATTATATATAGATTGATCGGGATAGTTGTGTTCTACTTGTATTGCTTTTTAAGCAGTTTTTGAGGGATGAGGAGTGATCGCCACTTGGATAGAAGTTAATCAATATTCTGAATATACCTGTGTAGATTATGCAAGCTGATTGCCTATACATCAAAATGAGACAGGGGAAATACTGCATAATCCAACTCAGAAGTTCTGTCTTAAAATTCGTTACTACTCTTAATCATTTCTACTGTCTGCAGTTTTCCATTTTTGCATGAAGTAATTTAAATTACGGACATGATTAGAACTTGGATAGAAGGCTTATAAAATTTTTCTTGTGCTTTTACTTACATTTTTAGATGATAATTAAGAGTGCAGAGGTTAAACCCCTGAATACTTAAAGATACTTGTGTATGTTGGGCAATGACTCTGTACTCTACATCAGTCCTTTCTGTTGTTTCATGTGTAACTAAATTTTATATAAGTGATGGTCATGTTTGTAATAATAACTGGAAAACTATTTCAAGTCATTGACTTTAACTGTGGAATGGCTTTATAGTCATCTAAATTCAGTATTATGTATGTCTGGAGAATAGAGGGACGAGTCAACAGAGAAAAAATTCTGCTGAGAGGTTTCAGGACATGAATAAAATTTCTCACTCAGGCAGTTCTTAAACTGCAAATTGCTGAATGCAGAACAAGCACACTTAGAGATTTAGGCCTGAGCAGTGTCCATACCTTGTTTATGGGACCAAGGTTTATTAGAGGGGGAAAAAGATGTGTTTTTGCTATTGTATCCAGATCAAGAGTGCTTTCTGCTTTGAATAAATCAATACTCAGCCTTTTGTCCTCTCTTGTTTTTCCTACTGAAGCAGTAGGAGGAAGGTACTGCCTTCTTCCTATTCATATGTCCCTAGCTAAAAGGGATTCAATAGACATAACTTTGTTTGTCCTGTTCCTTCTGCTTCTGTTGCAGTGAAAATTTTCTATTTATATGAAATTGGAAAATATTATATGAATTTGGAAAAAAACCTTAAAGCTCCCTGTGGGATGGAGGGTGGAGGAGCTAATCTAATGTTTTAAACATTTCCTCTTGCTGACTACTATTAAGAGCTGAAATGAAACATTCCCAGAATCTTGGAAAAGTTACTGTGAAAATTTTTAAAGTGTGGTCAGTTCCTTCAAGGTTATGAATTACTGTAGTCTCTGTGGTGTAGTAAATGTGTAAGGCTGAATGTAAATATCTAGGTGATCAGCTGTGTGTCTGTAGAAAATGTTGTTTACTTTTCTCTTCAGGAGCATTGGTATGCTACTACTTCCTTTGTATATCACTTTTTTTGAAAGAACTTTCTGTGTCATCCTATTGTTGTATTTGTGCTTTCTGAATATTTTTGTGTGTTTTTGAAATTTCAAGTAGTTATAGGACGAAGAGAACAGGAGTTGGTTAGTACTAAAATGGTTAAACTCATACAAATAATCTAAATATTAAACTTTCATATTGTCAATATGAAAATAGTTATGAAAACTCTTTGGCAGAATGTTAGGAGTTAGGACAACTGTAGTGTCAGCCCTCGTCATTTGTCCTTATATGGCTCAAAAGCCTACTACTGTTTATGTCTATGCAACTCCAATGGTAGATTTTTAGTGGTAAGGTATATATGTATCTTCATGATGGAATTTTTATTTTGGGAATATTTAAAAACCTTTTCCTGCCATTAAAAACCATATACCCAAACAAACACAAAGACCTTTCAGAAGCAAGTACTTGTGATTTATAAGCAGTTGCCAATTTAATTATTTTTGCATATTTGCATATGTTATTTTATTATTCAGTATTCAAGAGCATGATTATGTACTGTCTCTTCTACCAGCTGCTGGTATAATTCATTTTCCATGGTTAGTGTGGAAGAAGAGAGTCGTTTGTGAGTTTACATTCAAAGGAAGATAGCTTTGTTGTTAGGATATTCTCAATAACCCAAAAGATTTCTGACTTTGTATGTTCTTTATAAGATCTCTTTATAGTCATCAGCAAGACTTCTGTAATGCAAATGAACAATGACAGTTCGGAATATGAACAGTGACTATGCCATTTGCTGACTTGAATGCTTGACTTTTTCAGTTGTTAATGTAATGTAAGCTTCTGTACGTAATTAGAAATTTTAACCTTTGACAGATTAATTTTTTACTTTAAATACTGAAGATGGTAGTAAGATATTACCTTTGGTATAGCTTGAATTTATTTCTGGGTCACTATTTTGACTGGTTTTCAAACGTGCTTCAGATTTTAATGTTACTCAACTTAGTCAATAGAATTGCACTTCTTTACCGTACATTTAAATTTGGCCTGCTGATTATTAGTTGATCTTACGTATAAAAGAATTTTAAATCATTTTTGTTAATGTTATGCTGGTAGATTAGAACAATTCTGAATTATCTTTGTCTTTTCTAAGCAGAATTGCCATTTTGAAGGGCCAATTCCATAATCTACATGGCTACTAAGAAAGTAAAATGGAAAATATTACATTAAAATTAATTTAGAATTTAGTTCATATTGCTAAATATTACATACTATTTCAGTGTATGGTCAAAATTCTTGACAAGCTATCACTGAAACAACGGATATGTGAGGAGGAATATTATTTTGGCTGAGTTTTTGTTTTGTTTTAATCTGTGACTTAACATTAATTAATTCATTATCTATCTTCTTTTTAGGCCTCTCTTTCTAAAGAGCTCCCCAGGCCTTTTCAAGCAGTGTTTCTGAATTCTTTTAGGCTACCTGCTAGGCCTCTTTCTTTTGTTAAATTGGATATATAGTTCTGTCTTGTGTTTTAATTTTTTGAGTTGTCACTTTTGCACAGCTTTGTGCTGTTGTGGTAACTGCGGCAGTTGACAGTGCTGGAGACAATCTGGGCCCTGCAGCCCATTGCTGTCTTACTCAGTGATTGTAGGTTCAGCATCTTCTGCTAATGTCCTTCAGCCTCTTCAGATCTGGGAAGGAAGCAGATCAGAGAAAGCAGCAGGATTAGGAACCACTGTTGCAGCCACAGCTCGAGTGCAGTGTCCAATTCTGGGCCCCTCAGTTCAAGAAAGCCATTGAGGTGCCAGAGCATGTCCCGATAAGGGCAGTGGAGCTGAAGAAGGGTCTGGAGCACAAGTCTGATGAAGAGCAGTTAAGGGAGCTGGAGGTGTTCAGCCTGGAGAAAAGGTTCGGGAGGGGGACCATGTAACTCTGTGCCTGAAAAGAAGTTGTAGCCAAGTGAGGGTCAGTCTCTTCTCCCAGATAAGAAATGACAGGACATGCAAAAATGGTCCCCAACTGCATCATGGGATGTTCATGTTCGACATCAGGAAGAATTTCTTCATGGAAAGAATGGGCTGCCCAGGGAAATGCTAGGGTCGTTATCCCTGAGGTATTCAAGAAATAACTGAGCCTGGTGCTCAGTGCCATGGTCTAGTTGTCAAGGTAGTGATCAGTCAAGCATGGACTCAATGACTTCAGAGATCTTTTCCAGCCTTAATGATTCTGTGATACAGTGAAATTCATTCTTGTGCATGCAGTCATTCTGGTATTTTTCAAACTTTAAAGAACCAAAAAATTCTTTTTTTTAGTATATTTACATTTATTTCTAGTGTTTTGTTTTAACTGCAGCTGTGACCTTTTGATCTCTACTTTCTGCAGTAAATCAGGATTTTTATTAGTTTAAATTAAGTGAAATTTGTGAATTGAATTTGGCTTTTGTTGTTACAGAGACACTCCCTGATGGAGGCACTAGTATTATTAGTATGTTTAACCAGCAATGGCCTTTCCTTTTATGTAGTTCTCTGTAGATGGTGTGAAGCCATGGGGAGGTGCAGAACAAATGACCATGCACTCAGTATGTGAAATTTTGGACAGCTCATCTGCTGTGTAAACAATGTTGAACTGTAACCCCTGACAACTGACTGTAGTTAGTGGTATTTCTGTATAAAAGCAAGCTGTTGTAATTCAACAGGCTGCTGAAAATCCTTTTAAAAACATAAAACAAGTATCAAAACCTAAGAAATAAGTGTAGTGGTACTGGAACTACCTTCCTTTTGTCTGTCACTATTTAACGAAATCATTAATTGACATCCACCCCAGCTTTCTCCAATTTGCTTCACTACCTAAAACATGCTTTGCTCTCTTCTGCATATTTATTACTGTACAACAATTGCCTTTGTTTTCAGGGGTTATAAAATATTAATCTTTTTTTTTGAGTTAAAGTACTTCATTTCAACTTCTCTTTCCATAGAGAAAAGGTAAGATCTGTTGAGATCTGTTAGCTGATAGTTAATGGCTCTCTAGAACAGTACTCAGAAGAGTTTGCCCATCTGTTGCTTTTCTTCGTGTTTCTGAAGTTAATGCTGAAGGCAGGAGATGTTTCTGTTCCTTTCCAGTTCTCAGAAGAATGAAACTTTATTATGAGAACTCAGAAGAAATTTTTACATATCGTTGGTTGTGAACAGCTGACAAATTAAGGTGAAATTGCTCAAGACTTTATGATGCAATATGACTTCAGGCAGTGAAGAGTGGGTGATACTTGTTTTCATTTGCTTTGAGGAGGTGTCTTGTATTACCCTTACTTATCCACTGTAAAGCAGAATAAAACCCAAACCACTAAAAAAGTATGGCTGTTATTATTTTCGTTTTAGAAAGGGTAAGGCACTCTTCAAAGGCAAAGCAAAATCCGTACCTCAAATATTAAATCTTCAGATTTTTTGGCAACCTGCCATAAAATGTCAATGACTAGTGTTTATGTAGTTTTTTGATGCCTATATATGTGAATTTTTTCCCCTTTTTTGTTGTATCACAGACAACAGCATTTTGTGGATGATAATTCATAGATTTTTAATTACTGTAAGATAACTCTTATGTATCCAAGCAAAAGCAAAATTTGAAGGAGAACTAGCATCTCATTCACTTGAACTTCTTGATTCTACTTTTCTGCCAGATGTGTAAATACTAGAATTTTACATATTTGAGAAGGTAGTTGAATTTTAAAATGGACTTCATCTTTTAAGTTTGTGTTGCTACACATAGTATGGAGCAGTAGCCATACCCATGTTGCAAACACCAGCCATGTGAATAGCTAGCAGAGCCCTAGCTGTAGCAGCTGTGGAGGTCTGAATGTGCTCAGGAGCAGAGAACACCAGAGGCACTCCTGGGCTGCTCCTCTCTACTGGCAGCAGCGGAGCTGTAGTGGGAGCATGCAGGGTAGGGCTGGCTGGTGCCTGGGTCTGCAGCCACCTGAGCACTGGCAGGGCTGCCCCACTACCCTGTCATCATGGACCTGGCTGCCAGCTGCAGTGATGGCATGGTAGCTATAATCACAGAGTGTATCCAGCACGGGTGTGCAGGCCACTTGGATAGTCTTCCATCAAGACCATTCCCTGCTACAGCAGGCAGCTGTGTTATATATATATAGCTTTATGAGATAAAGTTGTATTTTACAAGAGAGCACTCTCTTGTTTTTGGAAAGCTAGGATTTTTCTGCTCTGATGCTTGGAACATGTTCTGGCATTCAGCTTATTTCTTTCATTGCTAGTTTATTTGTCCATGAGCCAGTGCTCTAGTTTTCAATTGTCTTTTGAATATTCCAGCCTAGGTATAGGTCAGGAAGCAAGAAAGTGGATTGTATATGTTTCTATTGCTTCTGGTTGTTTTTCTCCCTAACTAAAAAATTGAATGAGCAAGTTTTTGGGGTAGTTTTTCATTCTTTATGAGGTGTGGAGTTACTTTCCTTCTCTAAATACCAACATCTTGTACATTTTGGATCACTCTCAACTGTGGGTTTTTTTTTTTTTTTTTTACTTGCATTAGAGAAGTCAGCTCATTTATGATGAAGCCTTAAAAAAAGGATGGATCAAGTAATAATAGAAGGTTCTTTGTGTTTCTGTGGAAAAGACAGTTTTGCTGTCACAGAATGCTTTGCTTTTGTGGCTACTCTGTGGGGTTTTCTTTTTCTTTTTTTCTTCCTTGTCAAAAATCTTAATGTTCCTTAGAAAGAATACAGAGGAAGTGGAAATAACGTTTTCACATTTTTGGGGAAAGAATGTACCATTGGATTGGTCCTCTTCTTTTTTATTTAGAATTTTTGATAAGGATTATCTTGAGGTGGAGTTAAGGATTTGAGGTGATCGCTTGACTTTGGTGCCCGGCAAGGTTATGGCACAGATCTTCGTGATTGCGATCAAACAGCACATAGAGGACAACAAAGGATCACAGCCAGCATGGTTTTAGGAATGGCGGGTCCAGCCTGACCAGCCTGGTGTCCTTTAATGACGAGGTGACCCATCTGGTGGATGTGTCTACCTCAGCAAAGCCTTTGGCACTGTCTCCCACAGAATTCTGCTGGAAAAGCTGTCAGCCCACAGCTTGGACAGGCATAATCTTTGCTGGGTAAAAACAAGGCTGGATAGCCAGGCCTGGAACATGGTGGAGCCAGTCACTAGTGGTGTTTCCCCAAGGCTCAGTGTTGTGGCCAGTCCTGTTTAATATCTTTAATATCATCTTTGATGATCTGGATGAGGGAATTGAGTGTCCCCCAGTAAGATGACAAATTACACCAGGTTGGGTGCAAGTGTTGATCTGCTGGAATGTAGGAAAGTGCTGCAGAGGGATCTGGACAGGCTGAATCAATGGGCCCAGGCCAGCTGGATGAGGTTCAACAAGGCCAAGTGCCAGGTCATGCCCTTGGGTCACATCAACCCCAGGCAGCGCTACAGACTGGGGACAGATTGGCTAGAAAGCTCCCCAATGGAAAAGGATTTGAGGGTTTTAGTTGACAAGTGGCTGAACATGAGCCAATGTATGCACAGGTAGCCAAGAAGGCCAGTGGCACCCTGGTATGTAGCAGCAATAGTGTGGTCAGCAGGGCTAGGGCAGTGACCATCCTCTTGTTCTTGGCACCATTGAGGCCAAACCTTGAGTCCTGTGTCCAGTTTTGGGCGCTTTACTACAAGAAAGACATTGAGGGGCTGGAGTGAGTCCAGAGAATGGCAGCAGAGCTGAAGAACGGTCTGGAGCACAAGTCCTGTGAGGAGCTGCTGAGGGAGCTGGAGGTGTTTAGACTGGAAAAAAGGAGGCTCAGGGGAGACCTTATCACTCTCTACAACTGCTTGAAATGAAGGTGTAGCCAGCTGGGGTTGGTTTCTCTCAAGCAACCAGTGACAGGACAAGAGAAAATGGCCTCAGGCTGCACCACAGGAGGTTCATGTGGAACATCAGGAGAAAACTCTTCACAGAAAGGATGGAGTGCCTGGAAGTGTTCAGGAAACAACTTTATGTGGCATTTAGTGCTGCGGTCTAGTTGTCAAGGTAGTGGTCAGTCAGAGGTTGGATTCAATGATATTAGAGGTATTTTCCAACCTTAATGATTCTGTAATTCTGTAAACATGAAATGTTTGCCCATGGTACCATGATTATACAATGTTTAAAGACATGTTTGTGCTTTGAGAGGTTACTGTTAATTTTAGATATTGATTGGTCTTTGGGATAAATATCAATGGTCTTGGGATTTGGCTAGGAAGTGGAGAACGAGTACTGTAATATTAAGTAATATCTTAATGTATAACAGTGTAACAACTGTTAACTATGTGCTATATTAAAAAAAATACTTAGGCATTGTTAGAACTTTTCTGAGTCACTAAACCTTTTTAATTGTTTTTGTCATCTAAACCTGTCACTGCTGAGACTGATGGATGAGTATTATTAATAAGATATATCAAAATTGCTTGTCAGCCATTACTTAGTGAAGAAGGAGAAGTTGTGTCTTGGGGAACAGTATGTCAGACTTTCAGCATCTGGGTCGCTTCTGGAACCTCTGTAGGAAGAGTAGGCTACAGTGTAGCTACCGTAGGAAGAGTAGGGATAGGAAAAATGTAATGCATTTAGAATGAAGTACAAGAATGGATTCCTAAGCTCCAGAAGTATTTCAAAATAATTAATTAAGAATGTTGGCATCCGAGACACCATGTCTGTGTTTTGTGAATTAATCTGTTGGGCTTGCTGACCTTGCTGTTTGGCTCGAAGGGAGCCCAGTTTGGCTACACTCATATGGTGTATAACACTGCTACCATTTGGGTAGAGGTGTATTTTAAAAGCACATGAACAGTTAGGCTTGGTTAACTTAGTCTGAGCGCTCGTATCCACTGTGAAGCTTGCATTTAATGATTTAGTAGATGATTTTTTTGATTTTTTTTTTTTTTTTTTTTTTTTTTTTTTTTTTTTTTTTTTTTTTTATATTTTTTTTGTGCCTGCATAACCTGTAGGAGCAATATTTAAAGGCTCACGTATGATGTTAGACTATATAGTAGCTGGTTTGGGTCACAAGGGTGTTACAGCCCGTACCCACACACACAGATGTATACGTAATTCATCTGGTGCTCTGTGATCTTTAATTTCTTCCCATATTGCAGGAAGTTAGTGATATGCATTAAACCTGTTCCAGAGACTATAATTTATGTTAAAATCAACTGGATAATAATAATCCAGTATGTCACTTCCAGCTGAGCAATGCTGTATACTTAATTCCCCTTCTAGTTCTGTTGTAACTGAATAAATATTACTTAAAGCAGGTTTCAGAAAATGAAAGACTTGAATAGACTAAAGCTACTCCCAGTCTTTATAGTTCCCCCTTATCCTTTCAAAAAATTATTCGTAAAAAAGTTGCACATAAGATAGTTTATGTAGAAATAAGTCTCCATGGTTAGGCAAGAGCCTTAAGATTTGTCCATGAAGAGCAACACCTGGCAGCCATGACTCTGTGACTGGATATGCCATGTCCTTATGGGAATATCCACATGAATAATATGTGGGATGGGGGACGGTGACGGATCAAGAGGGTTAGGTGTAAAGGAAAGATGGGAATTCGCAAAATCTTAGAATTACTTGGCCGAGCACATTCTGTCAAAATACTCTTCTAAACAAATGACACAGTACTGATAGTGTTGGCTTTGTAATAGATAATTTTGGCAGGTCATTTGGCGTGGGAAAAGAACTCGCTGAAGCTACAGACACTTGGAGGAATTCTTGTTTTTCCAGAAGACAAAGACAGATAATTGACAAGGCTTTAAACATTCCTTGTACAAAGCAGAATAGGCTATATTATATTGCCTGTGGGGAAAATGCAGCAGTGTGTTTGAACACCACTGCATTTTCCTTTTTCTGACTATAGGATGCTGGTTTTGAACTTTAGAGCTTTATTACTAACTTGAACATTTTTGCAGTAAGTGCACTAATTAGTATCTTGTGCATCTTTAGTGTCATTCGTAAATAGTTTTTACCATTGCTGCAAGAATTTTAAATGGCAGTCCTTGCTGTAAACATCCTCCCCTTTAGAACAGCCATAATTTTCTATTTTCTTTGCTTGAAGAAGAAGAATTAAACCCCATTCATTTTCGAAGTGGCTGATAGCTCAAGCTTTATGTTTAGACTGGATGCTTTATAGTAATAGGTGAGGAAAGTACTGTTCTTAAGCCTGAAAATTTTATCTTTATTTTGAAATTAAACTATCTTTGCTCTTGCTTCTCAGCAATTGACTTAAAGAATGGCTCTGGAGCAGTGTATCAGGGGCCTGCCAGAAGTTCTGCTGATACTACCTTCACTCTCTCGGACGAGGATTTCATGGATGTGGTACAACAAAAGATCAACCCCCAAAAGGTAAAGCCTGAGTGTCACAGACATACTCTCCTGTATATGGACATACTATTTGCCTTAAATCAAGCTGTGGTTCATGACTTTGCATTCTGAAATCCTAAACCCTGGGACATTTTGACAGTGCAGACCAGAGTCAAATGAGGTATAGGTACATCAGTACCTTATACTGAATTAGCCAGAAAGCATGATGAGGCATTTATGCTATCTTTATCATCTTGAGACAAAGATAACCACAAAGGGCTAAAGCAGGGCCCTGATAACACCAAAGTTGTGGGTTCGATACCTGTACGGTCCACTCACTTAACAATTGAACTCAGTCATCCTTCTGGGTCCCTTCCTACTCAGACTATTCTGTGATTCTGTGACATAAAGCCTGGCAATACAAAGTAAGTAGTTTGTTTGCTTCCTGGTACTTCATAGGATACGATTTGCAAGCTTAGGTTTGTCAGTTTGGTCAGTCAGGCTGTTTTAGTTGTCATCTTGCAGGAAGTTGATGTTAGTTGCTATGGTTCTGATTTATTTCTAGTATTGCAGCACATAGAAATGTCAAGACAGTGCGTGCATGTAGATGCATTGAAACTGGTTAAAATCACCCAAACTAGGATGATTTTTCAGGGAAAGAAAGATTTAAGGAAGGTCTATAAACTGTGTCTGCGCTTTTAGCTTCTTGGAGTAATTAACTGCTTAAAACTACTAATTTTACTAATACGAATGCCTTGTGTAAAAGTAAATTAAACTGTCACAAATTTAATATGTCAGCCTACAGATTAAAGCTTGAGCAAGTGAGAACTTTAATTAAGCTCGTCATATATCAAACAGTTTCTTTTCTTTGATCCCAGGCAGAAGTTGTTGGAGACTTTGATTGTAAAATTGGAGACTAATGATCATGGCGAATGTTTGTTATAAGTCTTACATACTACAAGAGTAAAATTCTTTGGGACCCTCTGTATAGAGCAGACGTAAGGCATAAACAAACAAGATGTTGATGTGTAATCATTAGAATGCTAAAGAACAGTGATTGGAATTCAGGAACATTATGCTTAGGCATTAGTGGTTCCTTTGAGTTTCTGTGAAGTTTTTAATCTAAAGAAGCTCAAAGCATCTTTTCAAATTCTTTTCTGCTGGCTCTCTTTATTCTTTATTTGAATGTATTTCAAGCTAATGGAACTATGCAAAAGCACATTTAAAGAACTTTCAAAGAGCTTTCAAAATGCAACGCCACAGTGAAGCGAAACTAGTTTTAAAAAAATACAAACTAGATTGAAACAGGATATACATCTCTTTGAAGCAGGGACAATAAAAATGTAATATACCAGCAATGAAGTGAAAATACTGGTTGATCTATGACTCTGCAAACGCAACAAAATCTTACTTATTTCCTGTTTGTTGTTATATGCTATGTATAAAGCCATTGCATTTCTTTGGCATATGTGTGTAATACATTGTGCAAGTTTATGTTTGTATTTGTTATGAATTTGAGTGTGTAGCTTACATTTTCATTAGGTCTTTAATTTTCATTAAATAGCTTTTCCATTCCATTTTTTCATTTCTTATAAGGATCTATGAGTATCTGTAGCATGAGGGGGTGGTGCTTTGTTTTTGTGCTGTGCTGAAGTTTTGCCGTCAGCTTCTGTTGAAGGCATTTGTCTTACACCTGGAGAAGTCCTCTATGCTATCTGTAGAAAAGAAACAGAGGCCACTGAAGTTGCTTTGTATTTATTGTATTTCATTTTTTCCCCCGAATGACAGACTTGGCTTTGTCTGCAGTATAGATAAAAATCTCTGCTTCTGGATGGTATTAGAATTATCTTCAACAGTTTTTGTTAATAACTGGTAACTATTAGGCATTGTGCACTGAAGACTTTTTCCTGAGTGCTAAACAACTGTTCTTATCTTTGGTTTCTTTTTTTGTTCTAGCAACTCTTTGGTTTGTCTGTAAACAGTTGAACACATGCTTTTCTTTTTCCCTCTCTTCTGCTCTTTTTAGGCATTCTTTTCTGGTAAACTGAAAGTGAAGGGGAACATCATGCTGAGCCAGAAACTGGAAATGATCCTGAAAGATTATGCCAAACTCTGAACTGCTTGATCGCCTAGCAGTGAAGAACTTCAGAAGAAAGAAACTCAATTAGTTCAGAACCAATGATTTGCCGGCTAATTAACATCAATGCACTGATTCATTATCCTGCTAATACTCAAGTTGATTTAATCGCTGTAGACAGAAGTTATGAAATGAACATAACTGCTACTATTGTCTCTTTTTAGTTTCTCAGCAATGGTAGAGAATCATAGTTTTCTCATTGCACATCTATATCTAAATAAAATGTATGTAGTTCTTACAAAGAAGCATATATTTCTATGTTAATTCTGAAGAAAATTAAACCAATAGACTTCTTTAATATTTCCTTCTATGTGTCTGTCACTCTTCATTAATATGCCTTAGATAGATTTAGCTTCTATGAGTCTCTCTGGTTTATTATTAAAGCTAATGTTTTTTGTCTTGAGCTCTCTTGATTCTATCAAAATAACTGGAAGCTGGAAGTAAATTCCATATATTTACATCTTTTCATTTTGTGGGGTTTTTTTCTGTACCAGAAAAAACTCTTGGAACTTTGGAAATCATATTGATAAATCATTTTCCTGTGTTACTCTTGTAAGTCACTTAGAAAGTGGTTAATGCTGATTCTTTAAGGGAAACGTTCTTCTTGTGAGAGAGATTAACACTGCACCAGAAGCCATCACTATAGCCAAATTGTTCTTCATGTAGATTCATTCTCACGAGGGCCAGCATTATGGCAGCAGGGAAGGATGCAAGTGAATTCCTCAGTTTAAACCTATGGCCAGAACTGAGTTAGCAGCTGTGGCCATATCCTAAAGAAAGTATGCTCTTAATCACTGATTGTCACATGAACACCTGGAAATTTGATTTCATCAATGTTACAAATATTTTGTGTGCTCAGTTATCTTTTTTCACCTTCAGATGTGTTCTGTGTGGATACTTTTTGAAGATGGAAGAATTCAGGCCATCTAAGTCTTTTCTTCTTGGTCAGAGGAGGCCTTATTTTAGAAAATAAAACCCTTAATTATTTTTTTTTGTCCCCAAACTGGTAGGTACTTCCATTCCCTGACTTTGTATGCAGACTGTAGCCATTAAAGAACCTTGTGGGGCTGCAGATGAGCTTGACAGTTTGAGAATAAATTGTACATGTTCTAATACCAAGTCATATTCTCAACAAATTTGTTTCTTCACAGCTGTACTATCAGCCATGCTTTGGTTCAGACAGAGAAACATGAATCTTAAGTATGTCAACAAGTATCTCACGTAATTCACATCATGAATAGATGACAAACAGAACAAGTATGAAGTTTGCCATCTCAAAGAGGCCATCAAGTAGAAATGATTGAAGAAATGTCCTTCTACCACTTAACATCTATTTTTTTCACAGCAGTCATTTTCATATATAATAGGACTTAATAATTGCCTGTACTGCCCAGCTTCTATTTATCAAGCAGGTTTGTGTCAAATAGGTAAAGGTGTCTTCTATTACTTTCTCTCAAGAAATTGTATGAGAGAGAGATTGATTGCAGCTTTCTAATTTTATGCATGTACCTGGTACACCAAAACTCCCATTTTTATACATACATCTTTCCTGCCTATAAATCTTTAGATAATGCCATAAAAAAATGTGTATTAAGGAAAAGGAGCTGTGAGGAACTAGCTTTGAAACTAGGAAAGCAAATACCAATACATCCATTTAAGAATATGGTAGTTATTGTTAGTTACATGGTCTTGATAATTCACAACAGGTGATTTTTTTTTTCCTCAACCCCATAAATAGTCTGAAATCTGAAAGTACTTCTCCACAACAAGGGAACAGAGTGCTAATAAGTTTTTTTTCTATTATCCTCTATTTCAGTGAGGAGCAAAAATATTCAGATGAGGGAAATTGCTAATGTTGAAATCTGTTGCAATTTAACAGTTGGAGATTACTAAAGAACATGATTTTACTAAATGTGTTGGTATATGTTGATTGAGGATGAAAGAATAACCCATTTATAGCTACTCTTGTGATTATTTCTACCTTGCATACTTTCAGTTGGACAGAAAATCCACATGCTTCAGTTGTATCCCCAATTCTAGCTTTAATTAAAAACACAGAAGATACTCCCAACTTACACTGGTGCTTGGCATCTATACATCGTCGACTTTACTGTGGCTTCAGCTTTCTCCTGTACCATGAATTGGTCACAGATGTTCACCTTGAGTGGAACAGAAAGTCCTGATCTTCCTTTTGTTTCCCATACCCAAGCTACATGAGCATGACTCTGCGTATTGTGATAGACTTTTCTAGGAACATAATTCAGGTGTTTAATTCTTTCATCTTTTTTATGGCCTGAATAGCCACTATTGATTATTTTGGCATGTTGGTTTTATTTCTAGTCCAATGTACTTACCGTAACAACATTCTAGTTAGCTGATGCTAGCTAGTAACTTGACCTGTTTGCTGTTGAAGGTAAGGTCAGTTTGCTGTGCTGAATATATACATGACATAATTTGGAGGTTTTGGATTTTGCTTTCTCGTAGTACTTGGAAACCTTCTGTTTATGGTTGCTAGCTTTTAAGAGTAGTAGTCTCAAGAACAAATAATAAACACAGTATTTTTGTGAGCATCCATGCAAGGGAATGTTAGCTGGTTTGGAAGGTGGTTGTTCAAGTGAGAATGATTCTCAGCTGCTTTCGTCTAGAATAGTCTTTCTGATTCGGGTATTGTGTTTCAAACCTGTCCACATTTCTTTTATCTGGAGTGGTTTTGGGGACCTTGCTTGTCATGCAGCTGCAACAACACCAGTGTAGTGGCAGGACCTAGAGACATGCAACAGCAACACACCACATCGTTTTTTTTCCAGGGTAGCTGCTGCTTTGAATATTCTTTCTTTGCCAGGAATGAGTACTTAGGATTGCAAAGCCACACTTGTTTACTAAACAGCTTGGATAGCTCTTCAGTGATTTTGCAAAATTTGGTAGAAAATACGGAGGCTTTTGTGCGCATCTCAGCAGTAAAATTCTTAACAATGCATATACTCTTTAACGTAAAATAGAAGATTGTCTGGCCTTTATTGCAATATGTACCTCACAGTGTTCTGATTAATTCTGTATACATGTGAAAAAGGTGAGGTCTGGACATCAGATTTCATGATATTGAGGTAAGAATTCAGTTGTTCATTTTTCTGGAACAACTGAGTTATTGTTAAGCATGGCACAATATAATTTTATTTCTCTTTTTCCTTCTTCTTACATTCATTACAATCTTCCTACTGGCTTGCAATCCTCCAAAAAGTAAATTGTGGCTGCACTGATGTATGTCCTCTTCAGTAATTTATGGGTTTTCTAATTAAAGAAGGAGAGCAGTAATAACAGATGGGGAAAGTTTATGCTTTCTAGTCAGTGGAATTGTTCTTAATTAGTTTATTTCAGAGGAGTTCAATACACCTTCCAGCTATCATCAATAATTGCAGTCAACAGCTCTTTAAAAGTTGACAACTGCATTCATAATCAGAAAGTATAAAAATGAGTAAAAGTGGGGAGGAGCGGAGGCATGAGAGAGTGGTAAACGAGCAACTTCAGACAGAGGAACTTGGATGCTGTCTCCTCTAAGGCTTGCTCCCACCCCCCTTTGAGGAGCTCACTCCTAAGAGTTATTTGTATTCTAGTTCATTGGGCAGCACTACTTGTAAAAGGTTCTTCATCACTCAAGAGTCACTTCGTTGAATTAAAACACCTTGTAAAATGGAAGGATTCAGTGGTATAATATCTAAAGTATTATAAGTTGGATGAACAAGCATTTTTATATAGTTTAGTATACTTTAAAAAAAAAAAATAAGGCTTTCTAATATAATGCAATGTACCCCAACAGAGGTTAATGTCACTGAAATTATATCTTCTATTTCTTTCCACAACCCTTGGGGGCACAGCAGCATTCAGAAGGTGATGACTTTGTTTTATATAACATTGCCTCCTTCTAGCATGAATTAAGATCTGTGTAAAGAAAGGATAAGTCTCATTGCAGTGTTTTCTTTCTGATCATAATCTTTGAAAGGGTAAAGGGAGTAAAGAAAATATTAGTATCTCCACATTCCTGCAATGTTTTTTTTTTTATTCTTCTTCAGTTGGCACAGATATCTTCCTGCTTGCGTGAGAATGAGTTCTCTGTGATTCATCTGCAGTAAAAAATTTTGTCCTTTAGGCCATGGGCTGTTTCTCAGCAGACTGACTTAAAAAGCACTGGACATCAGCAGATATGAAGTAAATTAGGAAAAACAAAGTAGACTATGAATGTGGCTTCATTTATATGACTACAGTATTACCCTTGTGATACAATTCAAATGTTTAATCTGTCTAAAAATCAGTTCACTGAACTGGCATGATAGGATCTTAGTGGGTAGGCTGAGCTCTCTAAGAGGTGCATCTGTTTGTGTCTCAGTGAGTGCCATCAAAGTTCCCATTGTCTGCTACGTTAAATCACATATTGAAAGGTCACTGTGTCTCCAAGACAGAATCAAGAAAGGTATAATAATACATAAAATTATCCAAATTATATGGTGTAATGGTGTGTGCATCTTTCTAAGGGTCATTTTAGAATACTAATTGCCTTATATTTCCCTATGCTACATTTGCCTTGATCGTGTCAAGTGTCCTTTTTCCACTGGAATCAAAAATGTGCATCCCATAAACTGAAAGAACAATTGAGAATACCCACATTTAAATAAATACATCATTTTGGTTATGATTAATGTTTTCAAATTTCTAATTATAGAAGCATATAATCTCTCACAATCATCAAATAATTTTTAAAAAAATTCAGCTAGTCAGTGTACTGAATTTGTATTTTTTTTTTTAACCAGTACTTCCTCTTCCCCTTTCCCTGCCTGTGCTCTCTTACATTTTGTCAGTTCTCTTGCGAAGGCATGTCAGAAGGAGCACAAACACAGCTTAGCACAGCAGTCAGCACAGCAGTCTTTGTGAAGACTTGGATTTGGAACAGGAAAGAACAGTCCATTGTGGTAACCTAGGTTTCATCTGGATCTCACTCAACTTTGGGTCATGACAAGTGAAGCTGCCGTAAGAGTCTTACAGTTGATTCCAGCACTACTGTGAACTAAGCAAAAAAATGGATTAAGTAGATGTAAGTTTGTGTTCCTATCCAAGTTCGTGTTTCTAACCGTAGCCCACTCAAAAAAGAGTATGTTACTATAAATGCTAAAAAAGCAATCACAGAGAGTTGCTGAGGTTTCATTTCATGCTCTAACTTTAACCGAAGAGTTTCCTATTCCTGCACATTTACAATGAAAAAGGAACACATTCATCTCATAACAGAGTCGAACAGTCTACAGTCTGGTTAGTGCTTCCAAAATTATTAGGATAACAAGTACACATAGGAAATAGAAATCGAGTTGCCTCCTCTTTCTGTCAATGCCTAGGCTAGATTTCAAAATGCTGCATGAGTATTTTTCTCTTATATTGCTCTTTGTGTGCTGTTCTTTACTTATAGTCTCTCCATTGGGATGAAGTGCATGGGGCTTGTGATCTGCCTGACCTTTCATGGAGCTGCCTGACCCTTCTGTTCCTGGTTCCCCAGCATCCACTTCTTTTTTGACCAGAGTTGGTCTGTGCTCTGCACAGTTCAGTCTTCTGCTGTGTGAATCTCAGCCTGATTTTCATGAACAATGGTCAGTGCAATTCTGGATATCTGCTGAAACCTTATCTGAGCTCATAAAAGCTCTGGTGCTGAGAGCATTGTAATCCTATTAGAAAATCATGATAAATGGTAGCAGAGTTTCTGACTGGATGTAATACATGTGGGTTTTCAAATGTTCCTTTATTCATGAAGATAAAATGAGTCCACCTGAGGACTATATCGGGGAAAATATAACCTTCCTAGCTCTAAACAGACTTCAAATAAATTTTTTATTATTTCTTCAGTCTGTGTTTTTACGTATGTGACTAAGCACAACAAGCAAAACTATAAATGTAAAAAAGAAGGATAAAAACCTAAATGAACAAAACCCACTTGTCATTTTTCTTTTTCTGAATTAAAAAAGAAGAGTTCTGAATACGGATATATGTTCCTTGTGTGGTCTGCAACCCACAGCACTGATTCAGGTGGATTAAGCAAATGCCCAGAAGTCATCTGTCTCTGAGGCTGCCAATGGTCAACACTGACTAAGGTCCAGTTTTGCTTTACAAAATTCTTCTGATAGCTGCTTTTAAGCATATCTGGAGAAAATCAAACATTTGCTCACTTGTGGTAATTCAGAGTTAGTGTGGAATTTTGGGGTTTTTGGTTTTTTCCAAAAAAGATGTGTTTATCTGCATGCCTTTTGCAACTTCAAGTGCAGTAGTTAATTCCAGGCCACTTAATGAGCCTGCAATTTCAGTAGTTTTCATTGTCAAAATCTGAGACCAATGTTTTTTATTATTAAAATACCTTTTTTTTTGTATGAAGATACCAATTTACAGTCAGAATGGCATGCTTTTATTTAATTTTCTAGTATTCCAAAAAGAACTGCTGAAACCACTCATCAGAGGTCAAGTGCTCAGTTAATCAAATCCCTCCTTGATGGTGTGAGATCATGTGATGGCCTCTTGCTATTTCCTAGCAGGATTATGATTAGTGAAGGAATTTTCATTTATTTATGGCAGCTTCTGTAACCATAGTAGACAGTCTTGCTAAGATAGACTTTGAGAGTCCTCAGCACACAGGGAAGCTTTCTAGCGAAGGTCAAGAAGAGCTCAAGAATTTTTTTTTTTTTCCACAGACACCAGGGACTATAATGTATCTTCATAGCTCTTCATGTAACCGCTCTCAAATAACAGCTTTGCGCTTTCACAATTGTAATGCAATATATGTGTGTTTCAACCCTAAGTTCCAATGGGAAATGTATTGCTACAGCCAGTTAGAAAGTAATTTCTGTTACGTGCCTTCTCAATTTCAGAAGTGTTTAAGAAGCTTTCATAGTTTCTGAGATTTTGTAGCTAGGGTAAAAATTACATAAAACATTGGTTTTGGGGGCTGATAAAATACTATTTTAAGTAGACCAAAATGGAGATATTAACCCATACCAAGCTAACAGTACTCCCACACAATTTGCTCTTTCCCCCTGAGAAGAGACAAAAAATAAAAGCCCCAGTGGGGTCCTGGGTTTTGAAACACTTCTGTGTGGTAGGTGCAAAGCCTGTTCTTTACATACAAATTTAGCCATCATGAAAACAGTCTGTCTGTAAACATCTTTGCTATGCTCTCTACTCCAAGAGGTTTAACATGTATATTTTATGGAGCACTCTTTCACTCTGTTGCTAGGTGATTGACAGAGACAACCAAAAGGCATGCTACATTATGTTATTTTCACTTACTTTTTAAGTAATTCCTGAAAGGACCAGTCTGTACTTTGAAGGTGTAGTCACTGATTTGATTGTTGCAGAGTTGTATGAAGGGCAACTAGAAGCAGACCACAAAGAATCATAATGACTCTAGTCTGGCCCCTCAGTTCTGGTCTCCAAGAAGACCTTGGGCAGGCAGTACTTCGTACATTTCCTTGTAACTTCTTACTTGCATTTTTAGCATTTAAGTACATTTTTAAAGGTTATTTTTGAGCAAGGCAAATCTTGTGTTAAGTAACTGAAGTTACCATGGCAGTACAAACCACACTTTGAGAAACATCAGTTCAAAACTTCTCAGGTGACAGTTCTGCAATTATCATTGAGTGAAAAATCTGCTGACATGAAGATGGGCATGGATGTTATCCATGCCCATGTTAGTAATTAGTAAACTCAGTGCTGTGTGCTGTAAATAATGCTTAGTTTGCTCATCAAAAAGACTCTATCATCACTCCAAGCAACAATGCACCGTGAAAAAATGCACCTTTTTTGCCTTTTTTGGTAGTCATGAAGGAATATGCAAATGCATACAGTTTGAAATTCTGATTTGATTACCATGCATTGCTATGTAGATTGGAATTATTAAAATGTACATTAAGTTTGTGTGCACCCTGCATCCTGAAACTGCCAATTCTTTCTTTGATGTTTCTAATATGAAGAAGTGGCATTCAAATATATATAAAGAGTCTTGATAATCTCAGATGGCAGTCTCGAGGCTGCCAGTTAAACCCATTCTGATTCATCTGTTCAGCAATCTGGGAGCTCATCTGGGCAATCAAGGCATGGGGAAGAAGCTGGTACGAAGGAGGGTGGCAAATGAAGCCGAAGTTTTAGTTATTTCAGGCATAGATGTATCGTCTGCATGAAATTAAGCATCTCTGCTATGGTCCTCTCACAGCTTCATGGTGTATGGAAAGCCTCAACCATATTGCTTAAACTTTTGAGACTCATGGGGTAAAATCTACCATAAAGGCAGACAGATCTTTCAACTGAACACATATTTCATACTGCCTTCTGTGTAACCATTTCTTAACAATTAAATGAAAATGGAAAAAAAAAGCTTATTGTCCAGAAATGTTGTGTATGTCTTGTGCAACTGGAATATCAATATCGCTTTCATGGTATTCTTTACAGCTAAAAATGAAAGCTATGTTCTGATAAAAACAAAATGACAGGCACAATGCTACATGTTGTTACCCACCAAAAACCTGTGAAGGCATTATTCCGTGATCCAAAAATAAGTGAAAAGCCAGAAACTCTAGGTAGCTTGTCTAATTAGTGGTTAAGCACAGTAGGACTGGTCAGCAGTATAAATCATTAATATAGATGGAATGTTTTAGCAATATTATTTAGCTACTGGGATAATTGAAGTTTTACAGGGTCATCAAATCTTGTGTTTCTCTGTGTACTCTATTAGGAGCATAATTGCTTTCATTGATTGCTAGTACTGTTACAAAGCAAGTGGAGTGACGCTAATCAATCACTGCACAGAACTAGAAGAATAGGCTCTGATAAGAAGTTCCTTGAAAGTTTTTTTTCAATTAAAAATCCAGCTGGACAGAAAAAAGAAAGAAATAATGAGCACTGCTGTAGGATGCATCTTAACAGTTTTGTAGGTGAACATTAACTCCATTCTGGCAGCACAGTCAATGGAAAGCTTTCCTTGGGGGGCTCAAACATTAGTATCTTTCTCCAGTACATCTCTATGTGATTACGCTAAATTTTATTTGCATTCATACACAGTAAGATAAAAGTTCAAGAATAAAAAGGTTCCAGATATATACCTCTTAATTTGAAGTAATGATATTATTTTAATATTTATATTATATTCTTTAATAATTATATTATTTTTCTAGGTTGAAGTGACTACTGGTTAAAACAGTTATTTTGTATCCTAAATTTTCTGCAGTATTTGGTTTCAGCAGCTCATTAAAAAAGGAGTGGTGTCTAGGGATTTTTTTTCAGTAGATCTTTTTAAAAAGCTCTTCCACGGGGATTCTGGTGTTGATTTGGTACTAATAATTTCCTCGGGCAGTGCTTGCCCAGTATTTATCTTCCTGCTGGTATTGTTTACACAACCTCCATTTTATCAACTTTTAAAACAATCAGAGTAAGGGAAAACTTTGGTACCTGGAAACTACCTGATTTGCTTGTGGCCATATAACAGATGAGTGGAGCAGGTTCTTAAACTAAATTTCCAAAGTTCTGCTCTACTGTCGAAAGAGCTGGGAGTTTATCTTTTAATTTCCCATTTCCTCAAGAGAGACATGGTCTAAAGATACTGCAACCAGAAGTGTGTAAGAATTCCAGTCCTTTTAAGACTAAAGATACGTAATAACTTCCATAAAACTGGGTCTAGAACATCTGAAAATATCAGGAATACATGGACTGGAATTTCTTTCTAAGAAGGCAAAAATAGGCTTTGATTCCAATGTTGTATTTCATCATTTAGTACTCTGATGTTCTTTGTTGCATTAGTAATAATATCTTAAATATTTTAAATATTTTCCCAGTATGCTGATGACAGTGCCCTGCATAAATGTCTCTTTAAAATGACACACCGATATCTGTCACAGAAGAAAAAATTTTAAAAAGAATGTTCAGCAGCAGACAGAGTGAAATCTCAGGCAAAGTTTATAAATCTTTAATAATGTGAATGCATTAAATCTCCTCCAAGAGGTACAATGAAAATTATAAATGTAGTGTTTATTTAGCAAAGATGATACCTACATTTTTGGAAAGACTAATTTGTTAACAATTCAAGGGTAATATCAATGGTAGATTGACATACAAAAATTTACATGCATTAGTCAGTCATCACTATTTTGCCTTGGTGCTCAAGTGCTGCAAGATTTGTTCCTGATGCATACATAATTTTTGGATTCTCCTCTATCAAGTGGTATCAGAGATGCCATTTGTAGGTGGTAATAACAATTCTGGTGGTTTCTCACTAAAGCAGCAATTGATTTTTATTTTCTTCAATTTTTCACCTGAGATGTGCACTTCATGCAAATTTTACTGAGAGTTTAGCAAGTTCTTCAGTGTATCAGCGGGAAATACAACGTCTCACTGTTCACTGGACTTCAGAGAACAGTAGGATTGCACTAAGATGATTTGCATTCACAAGAAGCAAATAAAATTTAGATAATCTGATCAAATTGGAGTTCATACATTGCTAAGCTTTGAAAAATTCCCCATTAGATCAAGGTAAAATTTCAGTAGCCACAACTTACATGCTTTATGATCAGAGGGAAGATTTTCACTGTTATGGTGTCTTTTACAAAGTCCATTTCTGTCTTGTGTTCTTAAGACATCTGGTTTCATCTGTTTAAGATTCAGTGCATGCATGCGAGAAATCTACTGATAACCGGTCTGTAATTTTGTTGCACTAAACTGAGCACCCTAGAAGCTGCACTAGGGAATGAGTAATCTTGCCCTGAAAACAAAGGTATGTGTAACCTTATACTTTTCCAAATATCCTTTGTTAATAGCAGCAATCCTTTCTCTTACAAAATTCTGAATGTCTTACTAAGCCCAAGCTGTATCAAATACCACAGTGTCGAAATCTCCACAAGTGACTGGGGTTTTGCTTCCCTTTTATCTCCTGACTGGGAAAACTTGAGATATGCCCCTGTTATTCCAAGGGTGAGCACTGCAAATCATGTGATGTGGTGCTTCACCTGTCCCAAGGAATACTATGCCAATAAGTTCTGAAGGTATCTTGCCAACACTTAACTCTGCCTTCTTGTAATAATATCTGTTCTTTCTGATAAAAGAGAAAATTATGCACTTTTTTGTCCAGTTGACAAAAATCTAGAGCAAAATCCAGGTTGGTGATTCTCAGACTTACGAAGCTGCAAGTAATTTTTTGAATAATTGCTTTTCTTACTGATGTATTCTGATAGAAGACTTCTCTCATTGTGGTAAAAGTCAGGGATTAAGAAATATATTGATGACTTTGAAGTCATGAAAGTCCCTGGTATCCAGAGAACTGTATAGAGACAGCATTCAGCATTACGAAGGATAGAAAAAGCCAAAACTGGATCAAATTATAAAACCCCAAGAGTAAACTAGAAGAGGATTTAACTATATAAGCTGTTGTGAGATGGTGTTTAGTTGCTAGGTGCAGCCAACATCATATTGTTATCTGCACAGTGCTATTCTTCTAACATGGCAATTATTAATATTCCCTGACTCCAGTAAAATCAATTTAATTGACTTATGTATTGAGCAAATGGACACAATCAAGTTGAAACTGTTGTGTGGCTTTATGGTAACAATATCTGTGCTATCATCATCCTCTGTTTTGGTATAGTCACATTTCCTAAAGGCACTACTGTTCCCATAGCTGCCGGTATCAGAGGATGGAGAAACAGTTATATTTCGCCATAACTGTGATTCAAAGAACATTTCTTTTATGTTAACTGTTAAATTACTTGGATCATCATTGCTTGAAAGAAAAGGTGCTTATCTGAAGGAGTAAGAAGCATGAAATTTATATGCTCTCTTACAATGCCTTTCTCCTTCATATTTGAAGTACTTCCATTAGGGAATTTTATTTTTCATCTCAAATATTACTCAGCCTGAACTGTGGCTGGTCATGATGAACATACTGGACATGGTCAGATTTGTTCTGCTGTGTGTCATGGGCTGGGTGGTATGATTAAATTATACCTGTCCGAGCAGGACCGCGAAGGGAAAATCTTCCGCTTTTGGTTTGGAGAATGTAAACGATTAGTAACTGTTGTAAAAATCCAAGCAGCCATGAGAAGGCTTTGAAGGCTTTACATGACAGGCATATTTTTATTGCAGTATTATGCATGCTTTTCTGCTCTGTAATTTCAAACATTTTATATAACAGATTTTCAATATTCAATGCAGGATTTTTTTAAAGCATTAGGTCATATAAAAGAATATTTTTTTATTAATGAATCCTCTTCAAACACAGCGAGGTGCTTCCAATGTCTCTCCATTCATTTGGTGAAAAATTTGGAAGACAACAGAAATTTTTTTTTAACATTGATCTGGATTATAAATCAAATTTTTAATGACTCTTTTTCAGCATTTATTAATGTTTTTGTGGTTTTTTTATATAAAGAAAATAATTTAATCATTTAAGTTGGAGAAGATCTTTCAGATCATCAAGTCCAGCTTGACAGAGACTGATGCCCGAAAGATAGGCTAGAAATAAAACCCCACAGATCAGTGTCTATAGAGCAGGTATTTGTTTATTGCAGCGCTGGAAGTGAGGGGGATCATTCCACCTAACTCACTTACCTTTGTCAAGTGTTAGGGTTATTTATACAGAAAATAATGCTAAGTCATCACATACGTGCTAGAACTAATTTACACAACATGAGCTCATGGTGATTAGGTAATTCTTTGCACTGTGCTTGCGCCTCCCCAGTTCGGTGGTCATGAGAGTCTTCAAGTGAGGAATGCTCATGGTCATCGTTGCATTTGAACTTTTCAACTTTGTCTTCGGAGCATGTGCAGTTATGGTGTTCCTTAGTCATTTTAGTTTTAATTACTTTAGAGTCTTCTCTGTGGCTTATCAGCTTCACCTTCACCTTTGCCAGTTTTTTTATCTGTGCTTGTCCATTTTTGAAACTATCCAGTTGGTGAGGGGGTGTCTTTTTCTTTCTTTTTCTTCTATTCAGCATGAAGCACCTAGTTAACTCTATAATAGCCATTACATTTTATAGAAAGTTATAATTCAGGTTATATTGATATACATATATAGGTATGATTCAGGTTATACTGATACAGAAAGTTATGATTTAGGTTACATTGATATACATATATATGATTCAGGTTATATAGATATCTTCTAACTTAAGCTATATAAGCATTTTGCAACTTTGGCCCAAACTATATGTATCAGACCAATCTGATTTTTATTTATGCCACAATATATGTTATACATGAAGCGAAAAATTACTTTAGGGGCTGTATAAGCGCTGGGTGCTCTGTTCTCAGGAAGGCTTCGCCTTGCAGCCGATCAGGCGAGAAAGAAAGCTTCCACGACTGGACTGCAAGCGACCCACCCCCGGCTGGTGGGGCAGAGCCCCGGATGCCCGAGAAAAAAAGCGCAGAAAAAAATGGGCGGGCAATGACGCTGAAGGAGGCCAAGCACATAAAAGCAGTGAACGGCTACGCAACCGTGGCCATTTTCTTTGGGGTCTTGGAGGGAGGGGCGTCTCGCCCGGAGGGTCAGCTATGCCCCTCTATGCCCTCGCATTTTCCTCCCTGTGGTGCTGCTCCTTCTCTAGCTGTGTGTCCTGTCTGTCCCTGTCCTGCCCTGGTTCGCCGAGGCTGCTCCGTCGCCGCGACAACCTTGTGCTCCGCTGTTTGCTCGACGAAGCCGCCCCCGCCGCCGTGTGTTCCGCAGCAGCTTCCAGCCGTCGTTCGCCGACGACTGACACAGGCCGCTCACCCTCCGCAGCTGCTCTTTGAGAGCCCTCGTAGCCACGGCAGGCGGTTCCTGTTCCTGTTCCTCACCCGCGGAAGGGGCACGCAGCTGCTGCTCTTTGGATATCGCGCCCAGCCCGCCACGGGAGCTACGCAGACTCTTCGCAGCTCGCAGCGCTCACGCTCCATTCGCCAAACTGTGGCCGACGGGGCGCCCGGGATACAGCGTTGGCCATCCGTCCGGTATTCTCTTTCTCTGTCCATCTCTCTTTTATCTCTTTGTTCCTTTTCCTGTCCTCTCTTTGGTAGGAGCACTTATCCTTCTTTATCAGTAAACAGTTCTCAGATACAATATTGCTATGCTTGTGCTTTATTTTTTTGGTCCGAGAAATCTATTAAAAAGACTCCTTCCTGACACCCCCATTTTACAGTGGGATGGGATACAGCTGTACACCTAACACTGCTTCACTGCCTTTAGAACATGCCTTTAAGTGGCAATCCTACACAAATTTTAAATACTTCCAGGGTTGGGGATTCAGCCACTTCCCCGGGCAGCCTGTTCCAAGGCCTGACAACCATTTTGATGAAGGAATTTTCCATCTAGTCTAAACCTCCCCTGGTGCAATTTGAGGCCATTTCCTCTTGTACTGTCATTTGCTGCTTGGAAGAAGAACCTGAGCACCCACCTCACTGTAACCTTGCTTGAGACTTGTATAGAGTGTACGGAGAGATTTGTACTCTAGACCCTCCACCAGCTCCACTGCCCTTCTCTGGACTCGTTCCAGCACCTCAGTGTCTTTCTTGTAGTGAGGCTATGAAACTGTACATAGCACTTGAGGTGTGGCCTCACCAGTGCTGAATACAGGGGAACAGTCACTGCCCTGGTCCTGCTGACCACACTATTGTTGATACAGCCCAGGGTGGTACTGGCCTTCTTGGCTACCTGTATGTATGGTGGCTTATATTCAGCCATTTGTCTCTGTTGTCTACGCCTGGCTT